>JANTCA010090845.1:0-13599 GCA_024741275.1 Chironex yamaguchii
AAGGACATTCAAAGTCCTTGGTATCACGAGACGAAACCCAGCGGTGGGTAAGGGGAAATTCATTAATTTTTCTGTGTCTTTTTGGGATTATTCGCTTTTGACTGGTTTAGTGTGGTTTCTACACTGGTCCTAAAATTGGGTAGTACAGGCACCTATGTATATCTTGCCCTCATTTATATTTGGGGTAATAATTTTGGCCTGGTAAATGATTCTACCGCTTGAGCATTGGTCATTTAGTGGGCAGTTGCTTCTATCTTTACAGCTCAATAGAAGGAAATCTAAATCAAAACTCCAGTTTTGCTTCTACAAGCTTGTTTCGTGAATTTCTTTTTCACTCATCAGGATTTGCTGTTTACAATAATTTGGTGTATATACATACTTACAAGGAACACGTGGAATTTTAAGAATTACATAGAAGTATTTTGTTTCTATGCCAGCACGAATTTACGAGTTCTCTTTGGTTAAAAATTCAAAGTTCGGGCTGCCATACAATAAAATACTTTTTGCTGAGGCAGAGCAGGCACTCTTTGTGCTACTGTATTACGCTCTGCGCACTTATGTATTGAGCACTGTTTTTGAGGAATTATCAAGACACCGACTTGGACACTATATACATATGTATATAGCACCTCAACAGACACACTGCTTCTTATATATTTGTCAAGACTAGAGCATTACGACATTAGCTGCACTAAGTGGGAGCCAACCAGGCTTGAACTGGTAACCCTCAGACTCAAAAGGCAACACTCAAACCTCCGTGCCATCACGGCAAAAAGGTTTGGTGAAGGACTTCCAAAGTCCTTGGTATTATGAGACAAAACCCAGTGAAGGGTCAGGGGAAATTCATTCATTTTTTCTGTGTTTCGGCTTAAGCCTTCATCAGTGTCAGATATATGTAGCATCTCAACAGACAGTGCTTTTCATATATTTGTCAAGAGTGGGCATTACCACAATACCTGCACTAACTGGCAGCCAACTGGGATCAAACTGGTGACCCTCACACTCCAAAGCCAATACTGAAACCCCCATGCCATCACGGCACACACATATAATCTGTTAAAACAGCTATTTGCTCAAAATCAAAGGTTTCATAAATCAAAACACGGCCGTAAAAGAGTGAAATTGATTGATCCATTTTTTTTAATTGTCTCAGAATTTGCCTTTCTGGGTGCCATAAAATCATTTGCTATCACAGCAGACACATTGATACAGTCATATGCATTATGTGCTCATGTGCATATGCATTATGTGCTCTGCCACTGCCTGGTCTCAAGTCCAGGATGAGAAAGGAGGGTTGGGAGAGGAACAGGTGGGACTCTCTCCCGTGAAAGCAAGTTCCAGAGATGGCAGCGGTCCTGCAAGCATCAGTTGATGTCGTCCTAAAATGCAGTTCGTGGAACGGAGTGACGAAAATTGTTATCACACTATTCGCAGCCGGATTCTACCCATTGCAAGGAAACTGAACTACACAATAACAACAACAACATGTGATCAAGACAAGAGCAATACCACAGTACCTGCACTGAGAGGTAGCTGACCATACTTTAACTTACAACCCTGTTAAAACAAAATCCAACAATCACCAAGCGATGAAATCAAAGTGCAGATTTGAAAGGCTTCCAGTGCCTACAACCTGCTAAGAAGCCTGTTTTCGGCTTCCTCCAGCATATGCCAAACTCACAAATACACGAAATGTGCTACAACACTCAATCATCCATCACAAATCGTAGACTGTGATGGCTGGGCCACATGGTCCGCATGCCTCGTAGCTCTATCTGTGGGTAAACCTTGTGCAACCCTAAACCACAAGATCAGATGTACATGCAATGCAGCAAAGTGTATGTGGGACAGTGCCGTCATCAAGGATCAAATCTTCCTGAAGCAGACCTACAGTGCAGGCAACTGGCTAAGAAATATTATTAGTCATGGCGACATATCTGCAGACCAAGTACAATGACAAAGATTCATGAGGAGCCAAGCCACATCAGATGTTCACCATCCAGATCTCATGCCTTAAGTTAAAGTTCAAGTTCATTAGAAGTGGCACATTAACACAAAGTTTTGATGAAGCATATTTCAAGTTCCCAGTATAATGAGTCATAACCCAGTAACCAAGAGGAAATTCTTTTATTTGATGTATCTATTTGTGTCTTGTTAGTGCCACAAATTTTTGCATTATACCGGGAGACGTGCTAATACATTCTATATTTATCATATTACTTTTTTCTGAAGAAGAATTATTCAGAACTTTAAGCAAGTGTCTATTTCTTGAAGTTTAAATACAAAATTAATAAACATGGATGATTGAGCTCTTGACACATGCACACAGATATATACACATACATGTATATATATCAAAACCTAAAGAAATGATTTTGATTGATTCATATTCTACTTGCCTATCTACCTACATGTCTGTCTGTTTGTCTGTCTGTCTATCTATCTATCCATCTACATAGATAAATACAACCACAATTACAACACAAACATATACTCGATATACTCCATATATCAGCATAGAGAGATACAAAGAAAGGCAAATGGATGTAGCGACAGACAGCAACGGGATGTAGTTGTCCACAAACTTTAATCTTCACAACAAGTCTTGGCTGTCTCTGCATCCAAGCTAATGCTAATTAACTATTCAGTTATCAATATTTTATCTCAAACCTCGAGCAAAAATTCCAAAATGGCAAAAAACTGAATTGACGACTTTGCTGATCACATGAAGACGTTCAGAAATCACAATGTCAACCACAAATACATCTATCCAGTTCATAGTAACTGTGACAGCTTACAATCTCATCTCTCTGATTCTAATCTACTATGGATACCTATTCCAAGATCTTGAAAACTAAGCGAAACCAAGCATGTGCAGTTATCGACCTTTCTTAAATCAAAGTAAGAGGATCAACATCTGCGTTATTAAAGTATATGCCGCTTTAACCAGGATAGCATAGTCTGCCTACTCCATTCACGTGTCATCAGGATGCTTTGCTAAAGAGAGTAGCTATAATTGATCTGGTAAGATCTATTTGTCACAGCTCTCTGAAAGGCAACAACTTGCAACTTTTTGTAAATGTATGTTAGGACCAACTTCTGCTCGTCTAGGTACAATCAGTGCAACTAATATTAGCATAAACAGCTAACTATACTCAGATATCTACAAGATACGAGGTATTAATAACACTAACCACCTGTTTAACATATGTGCATCTATTACAGTTTTCGATCGATCGGTAGGTCAGTGGCTCTAAGACAGTTCAGTTGAACCAAAATTGGCAAAGATCGTTTCACTACAAACTATTAACTCATGGAAAAATTTGAAGTTATATATTGCCGTTACACTCGAGTAAACAAATTACTTTCTAGTCTCTTCCCTATTCCAGCTAAAGTTGCTTTTCCATCTGATTACAACTGCTCTGAGGAATTACAAATAACAAAGTCAACTTTGATCTGGGCTTTAGATTCACCTATACTTCGGTGTCTTTTCCGTTTACCAAGAATGAGCAACTTTTGGACTAGGAATAAGATGCTAAGTACTAACATTTCCATGATCTTAACGGATGGCGCTCAAAACTGCCAAGTTGGCAAGTATCATACGATTACAACAGCGGAAACCATCAGCCCTCTACATCTAATCAAGTTTCAACGATCGCGGCAAAACTCAACTAAACAACATCAATGTAACGAAAATAACTACTGGGGAAGCCGATCCCAGTCAAATTCCAAAGCTCACTTCACTAAAACTCGCAAGTATCATTTCCAAAGCTTTTAAGTCACCAACAAACTATGCTGCAAATCATGACATCTGGGCAGCGCGTCAAGACTGTCGGGCCTATATTCTTTATTTACTCTTGCAGGTAAGACGATGTCAAACTGCAACAAACATATTGTAATAATCAGACATGCCCAGCAACGTATAACAGTAATCTGCATCCAGAGAACTTGCTCATCACCTACCTACTTGTACTTCCCGTCTTTAAATCTTCGTCCTTTGGCGGAGCACGCGGTACTAATGTCCTGGATAAACTCGATAACCATAGACTCGATTGACAAAGCAATTAATCGGCAACGCTGCCGAGCGCGATTCCTGTAACAGCCAAGGGCGTGCCAATGCAATCCTCCTTCTCTCAAATCTCTAATGGCTGCTCGTTGAACGGACGACACCAACAGACAAGAACCCCCGGGCCCAGATCTCTCGACGTTGTCAATTTTAAAAAAATTGTCATGAAAAAGGAACGAACGTTATGGACCTTAGGCCAGGTTTAATACCGCCCACTTTTTGAAATTATAGAGGCATTTTTATCAAAAAGTACGAAAATATTATAAGTTCGGATACATATGCGTTGCATAGAAAAAACACAATATTTTAGTGAAAGCATTGAGATGATTACTGGAGGTTGCAAAGCTGATGTTCTGCTCGGCACATTTAACAGTTCCCGACAATTTCAGCAGAATATTTTGTGCCTTGGTCTTGCAATAAGTCTTTTGGAACACTTTTTGGCTACTCGAAGGCTTATTTTATCTGTATATTATTTCGTGAAAATGTTAAGAAGCGAGAAAGCATTTACTTACTTGAAAATTGCAATTTGTAGAGTATAAGATTTCTCATAATCATTCAGTGACAAAATAAAAAATTAGAGAAAATTTACTCCCAACGATTTCTTCCATCTATTACATAAGTAAACGTAGCCTTAAAATAGATATACGTACAAAACAGTCGTATGAAATTAATAGCGTTCTTTACCTTCTATAATTTTTTCAACTTAAAGTAAATGTTAATGCTCGCAGGAAATTCGATCAATAATAACAATAATAATAATAATAGTAATAATAATAATAGCAATAATAATAATAATAATAATAATAATAATAATAATAATAATAACAGATATATTTATACAATTTCGTCAATGACTCAGCCTTTTTTTAACTTGCAAACGTAATCCAGTAAAACTTGCAATGTGGAATGGCTATGTCGTATGAGAGTCACTGACACCTGTTCAGACCAACAAAGAAGGCTTGAGTAAATTAATAGAGAAATAAACAAGTAAATAAATAACGGTGCTGTTGATGATGACAGGGGTGTACGTGAAAATCATGATAATTATACACATTATGGTGATTTATGAAGATTATGATGGTGATAAATGTTGATGACAATGATAAGGATGATGGTGATAATGACACTGTGCTAATCAAGGGATGTGTTACACAATTGCGTTTGCGTTACATTTGAGGAGGACGTTAATTAATAGTCAAAGTTAAAGTTCCTTCCCACACCATTTGGTGTATTAGAGCGTCGCCCATCTCCGTTTCTTTAGCCACACAGCTGTGCAAGTACAGTGAATGCTACAGTAGGGGGCCGGCCACTGGTAACACTGTGTGTTTAATTTCCATAATCTATCCCGTAAGTGCTGAGTGCTAAGCAGAGAAACATTCGGTACCATAGTTAAAGTCTTTGGTATGACCCGGTCGTGGATTCGAACCCACAACCTCAAGCATGCAAAGCGAGCACTCTGCCACTAAGCCACTGCTGCGATCGTTGAATAATAGTATTAATTTAGAATTGTACGTCTGTCATGATTCCATTAAATCTGAGGAAGGGCATTTATTGTAATCGAAATAATTTGATCAAACCGGCAAGAGAATCTTTCCTCTAATTGACTAAGACAGAAACTTCGTTGACGATTTTGCCTCAAAAAAATTGGACTACATTTACAAGAAAATTAAGTCATTTTTTCTCCGCGTAGGAGTGCCATGACGTATCCTGGCACTCCTAAGCGGAGAAAAAATGACGTCACTTATTATGCAATGCTCATTGCTTCATACAAAATATTAAATGGTTTTATTGTAAGGTAAACATCGCGGGTGTTTGTGTGATCTGTAATTTCGATTTGAGTCAGATAAGCAAAAATGATGACTTTCTTAACAATTCTAATAACATTTAATTAGTTCATTTAGCAAAAAGGATCGACGCTATGTCCTTGTCACACGATAGATGAAAGATGGCAAATTATTTTAAGTATGATAATTTCAAACACTTGTTACATGTAGCAGGACTGTAGCTTCTGGAAGCAGTGGTAACCTGCAACCCTAATTCGTAATCAAAAACTCAAAACAATTTGCCATACCAGTCATATTGAAGGAAATAGTACCAGGATTTGTAAAGTAGCCCTACCCTAGGACACTGACCAATTGTTTCGTGTTTCATTGTTTAAAATAAATGAGCTTTGTATCTGTGTAAAACAACATTAAGAATATAGATATTTAACTTTAATTTTCAAATATAAAGCAGATAAATTCTGCTCTTGATTTTCTCTTAGGCGAGAAATAATTATTGAATAATTCAAAATAATCAACTTTACCCAAATCGGACGAGGAATCAGAGACAGCACTTAAGATTCGGGTTATGTCAACAAGAGTTAAAGCTGCACCCCCCTCCCTCAATCAAGAGGTCAGTGTTACGTCCCCGTATCACAACGGGAGAAGCAGTGTTGATATCCAGCGCAAGTGACCAATTGATCACGCTCGCTGTCAGTGTTGTGAACCCTGTTGACCAAGGATTTGTTGCTGTGCTGATGACGTCATTCATGGCAAACTTGGATCATATCCTACCCTGCATGCCGTGTTATCAGTGACTTCATGGAAGATTAAAAAGAGACTAAAAAATGAGGGTGAAGTACCAAAATTTAGAAATGGCTTATAAGACAACTGAGCAAAGCTCAGCAATACATTGCATTTTTCAGTAATTGTATTTTATAAACCAAATGATACCGGAAATGACGAATATCACAATTCTAAACTTTACAGACAAACGGCCTACTACTAGAATTACAATTATCATAATGTAATATGTATCAAATAGTGTATCATACTGATAATCAAGAGATACGGAGTTGGCAGCACTGGCGAAACAGCAGGGTACACACCAAGGGCCACCACCCGACGAACAGGCAGCCGAACACACAAAATGCCGTAGGTAACAGTCCACACGAAGACACACACATTGTCATTGGCAGATACATACCTGAATTAGGCATGCAAAAAAGAAACGTTGATGATGAAGCTTTTATTGAAAATTGTCCTACAAGATGCCACTTCTGAATCTCTGAAATGAACTATTCTCAATAAAATTAAGGAAACATCCAATTTTTGACCACCTTGGAATTGTTAAAGACAGAGATAAGACAAGCTTGACAATAAGAATGTTTGAATTTTTAAGTAGTTAAACTGAAGACCTATCTTGTTGTATATTGTTGTCTCCTGTCCAGTTAAGTTTTGCCTCAGAAGTAAATGCATTTTTATAGTGATGACCTCATTTTTTATGGCATGTTCCACATGAGATGGTGATGCAGACTTGGTGTTAAAGATATCATTAGCCTGATTCGTAGAACATATCTTAGAATCTAATGTGGCCAGAAATGATAAGTCAATTCCTTTCTATTTTCTTTTTCATGTCCTGTTCAGCAAATTGTACTCATGTGGAGATCAGTTTTTCTATTCCCAAAATTGTTAAAATTTTAAAGTCGTAAGAACATTGCCAAGCTCTCAACCTCCTTATCAGCAAGACAAGTATGTTTTTTATGAAGGGGAGCAAATTCCTCTTCAGGCTACCATTGATTTACAATCAATATAGTCAATAATATCAAATCTGTTGAATGTGGTAAATATAAAAATCATAACAATTTTCAAAATCACTCATTGCGTCTTCAGGTCAAAAGTTTCTAGCCTTGCAAGTAAACACTTTTGCACACGAAAATTCACAAATTATTTTTGACAAACCTAACGTCCCAGCTCATCTCTACTACCTATTTGACAGGATCGTGGACTCTGGGCCTTCATATCCATGCGGTTACCTACAACAACAACGTTTGGCCTTCGTATTAAAAGTAACCTGTTTTTCTTTCGGAATAAACACATTTGTATTGCAGCCAAACATTTTCAAATTTGACACATTTGATTGCGAGTATAGATGACTTTTAAATTGACTTTAAATGTGGCTTATGTGACGTAAATCGAGAAACATATTAATAACTTTTTAAGAGAATTTTAAGACAGTTTGCACTGACTTACAAATGTTGCTACCAAAGATTAAGCGCAAGCATGCTACTGCTGTCAAGCAATTACCATAGTTTTTTCGACGCATGTCAGTTTTGTGCCACTTGCAGCCCCTTGCTGCCTCTCATCTCCGCGAATTTATTGCTCAACAACCATCTTGGTTTAGTTCATTTTCGATTTCATTTCTCAAACAGCTTCTTAGTTCACGTCGTCCTCGATTTCTCTTCCCCTTTCTGTCTGTCTGTCACAACGCCGGACGGCAGCTACCCTGTATCTTTGCAAGCACCAACAATAATTTGCTTATTTATTGGACCAACGATCAAATGACATCTCCATTACTACTTTGGTAACCAGCGGGTCAGGTACACTTAAGAAAATTCAAGAAATCATCTTGAAAATTTGCTACATTGCGCTAAAAACATACTTAAAAGATTTTTTCGTCTGACACTCTTATGCATGAATCGTCAGAAAGGAAAGTATATGTTGGGTGACAGCATCAAACAACATGTTCCAGCCACTGTACGCCAAGCATCAATTCCTTCTAGAGAACAGCCATCTCGCGCTTGCAAAGCAAAAATGACTGCCAAAACATGCGATTCTGCCATAGGCCAACATTTACTAGAAAACTCAGAATGCGCCAAAATGTATAAGGACGAAAATTTTCGGATAATTGGCACAACTAGATCATCCTTTGATCTAAGAGTATTGGAGTCTGTCTACATTAAAACAAGAATACCAGTACTCTATAGGCAGAAAGAGTTGATTTTTCGCTTGCACGCTTTCAATAATGTTTTGTTTTTTCATTTTCTCTTTCTTTGTTTCCTTTCTTGTTTATGATTTGCAAGTTTTGATAAATTTTTGGTATAAATAGGTTGCCATATACATATACTTTCCTTTCTGACGATTCATACTCTGAAGAGTGTCAGACGAAAAATGCTTTTAAGTATGTTTTTAAGCAATGTCGCAAATTTTCAAGGCGATTTTCAAGTTTCATACCACAAAAAGAGTGTTCAACTAGTTTTTTAAAGCAGGCCAACAGGGGGCACTTAAGCAATCATATACCAAACTCTTATGATGTTAGTTCTTTTCCTTTCTCTTAAAAAACGTCACTGAACAAGATTTGTAAGCAACAGTTACTGATCTCAAGTAAATTTTTCGTTTAACACAGTTCTCAGACTGTCTCCTGTCACATCGTTTATTCTAGACACAGAGGAAGAATGCTAATACACTTGAATGATTTGAATTTCCTTATATTAAAGGAATGACATTTGAGGAGGAAACATCAATGCATGGATGATTAAGCAACGGTGTTAACACGCTCTTTCTTGAAATTTGGTTGCGTCTTCGGCTTATGCAACTGGTAAAGGTTTCTCAACTAAGCTACAAAGGATCAGAGCATAATTCCTTTTCCTGTCCAATACATGTACATTTTTATAGCTGGATGTTTAGAAAATCAAAAAAACTTGCCATTCCAAGCAGCTGGAGATAGGAAATAATCCTAAAATATGATGCAAAAGAAAATTTAATGCTTCGTATCAAATCTTGAAATCATTTATTTCAACAATGCAATCAAGCATTATAAAAAATGTGACGCAAACGTTTCAGGGAAATGAAAACGACAGAGCCACGCATTTAACAATAAATGTTAGATAAGAACTCTCATAGTCAAGTATATGACTTTTTTAGATGATTTAAACGGAAAATGGCGACTGACCTGAGAACGTTGCTATGTTTATGACCTCATTGTTGTAGTTAAGATTGCAAAACTGTCCAATACCTCTAAAGATCTATCAGTCATCAATTAGTTACATTTAGACCATACTAGTTAAGAACATGTAAATTCGTGTGTGCCTTATTCAAGAACTGTAAACATTAACTCTCAAGTGCGTCTGTACACACTCCATATAAGCTGCAAATTATCCTTAAGACCCCGTTTACACTAAAACGGATCGAAACGGATCCCTACAAAAACGATCACACATAGGCTTTCGTTTACACTGGAACTGATGGATCCGTACCGATATGGATTCGCTGTCTGCTCAAGTTTGGGATCCTGTTCCAAAGTGTTCTAGTTTGGATCCGTTCCAATTAATTCCAGTGTAAACGGCTGGAACGGATCCACTCGGGTACTGATCGGTTACTGGACAATCAATTTGTTCGTCTCGATGGTGGTGTAAGAATAAATAACCTGGCGTTACCAAGGGGACAAACGAGTTAATTGTGTGGAACTGTTCTGGTACAGTTCCCAGTGTAAAGGCTAACAAAAATCGTTACGGATCGGAAATGGATTTGTACCAGTGTAAATGGGACTAAAGAGTACGGAAAGGTATTAATATTTATGACTCTTTATCATATCATTTTTACCTCTCTTTGTTTCTCTCTGTTCCTCTGTCTGTCCGTTTCTCTTTCTCTCCCTGTACCCATGTGTCTGTATGCCTAGTACTCTCACTAATACACACGCGCGCATGCACGCACGTCTTCTTGCTCTCTCCCTACCTTTCTCTCAGTCTCAAACACACAGGCACACAAAAATGACACAATCGGACAAACAACGTTCCAAGCAACTATTAAATACCAGCTACAGCAACATATTAAATACCAGCTACAGCAACATATTTTCTGATATGACTGAACCATTGCACTTCCAAAGTGTACAGACCAAACGACGATACTACGTAACATGTATAAAACGCACATTGCTCATTACAGACAATACCAATAAAAGGGATGGAACCCTCTTTCTTACGAACCCTTGCCAATTTCGGACAAAGTTTATCTTAATTAGCAAGAAGCACGTTGCAACACTGATTTTCCTTTTGATAAGGAAGCTCTAACTTAAAGAAGAAAAAAATGCATCGTATATGTAAAACACGAGTTGACAAAGTTTATTGGAAAAAATGAGCATAAGGTTGAGCAACACCAGAAATTGCTCCCATGACCTTAGCTTGAGCAACACCAGAAATTGCTCCTATGACCTTAGAGTGAGTAACACCAGAAATTGCTCCCATGCCTTAAGCATAAGCAACACCAGAAATTGCTCCCATGACCTTAGCTTGAGCAACACCAGAAATTGCTCCCGTTACCCTAGCTTGAGCAACACCAGAAATTGCTCCTGTGCCTTAAGCTTAAGCAACACCAGAAATTGCTCCTATGCCTTAAGATTAATCAACACCAGAGATTGCTCCCGTGACCTTAGCACGAGCAACGCCAGCAATTGCGCCTATGACTTGAGCTTAAGCAACACCAGAAATTGCTCCTATGCCTTAAGATTAATCAACACCAGAGATTGCTCCCGTGACCTTAGCACGAGCAACGCCAGCAATTGCGCCTATGTCTTGAGCTTAAGCAACACCAGAAATTGCTGCTATGCCTTAAGCTTAAGCAACAGCAGCAATTGCTCCCGTGACCTTAGCTTGAGCAGCACCAGAAATTGCTCCCGTGACCTTAGCTTGAGCAACACCAGAAATTGCTCCCGTGACCTTAGCTTGAGCAACAACAGAAATTGCTCCTATGCCTTAAGCTTAAGCAACACCAGAAATTGCTCCCATGACCTTAGCTTGAGCAACAACAGAAATTGCTCCCATGCCTCAAGCTTAAGCAACGATATGTTTCAACCGCAAACTTTGACACCATAAAGTGCCCTTTCTGGGGTTACTGCCCCTGCGGTATCATGAAGTGTCCAGCACCTCTGCTTCTATGGTAATATTGTGAACATGAAATGGAGATGACATATGGCTGCAGGGCAGTTGAGAAGTGTCAATAGCAGGAATTTGGAAAAAGTATTCGAGAAAAGCCTATGATGCTCTAATGGCGTTGCCTTCTTATGGTAACCATAGAAGCCAGGAAGAGAAGGGACTTGGAGACCCACATGGACACGTCTTTGACAGCACCACCTCTGGATACATCGAACTATCACGGGAATAGGGATGTAACGAGTTAGACTATGTCGATGTTTTTCGTCAGAACGTACTATTATTGATCAATCAACAGGAGGCTAATCTTAGGAGAGTACTTTGTGTTACCTTTTAAACCAAACTTCTAAAACTAGGATTTTAAAGCTTTTCAACGTAGCGATAACCGGTCATGGCAAGATTACTTTGCAATTCTGCTCTCCATCTGGTAGTGCAATTTAAGTCTTAGTAATCGCCTTTTTGGCCGTAAGAGCTGACAGTTATTTTATCCCTTGCCAATCCAGGAGGAGACAAACAATCACTTTCAGAAAACGTTTACACTTAATATTGGAAGAACATGCATTGCCTCGTGCCAAGTGGCAGATACCAATAACAGAAGAGTGGATAAGTTTGCAAGGTCAAGCTAAGTTACTATTGAGAGACTATTACTTTCCCATTGGTTAACAGCAGTCATCCCTTACCCAATTGACTTTCAGCAATTGGTGTTTGTATCAACAATAGACCTTACAAATTCCCGGTGTCATTTTCACCAGCAATCGACTGATTTTTGTTTTTTTCAAACTTGAATTCGACTTCTTAGCCTATCATGTCTTCTGGACTCATAACATAATATGGAATTGAATCAAAGTATATCTTTGCTTGATGATCGTTTATAATGAAGGTATACCATAAATTTGCAAAGATCTTTCGTTGAGTTTATTATCTTCGATGCAGTAGAAACAAAAACACTTGTCATCTAGTACTGATGGTAAATTGGTAAGTTATTGCAATTTGATTTCATTTGTTCTTAGTGAAAGGGAAAAGATAATATAGATGCATCAATTATTTCTAAAGAATGGTTAACCAAAACAAATCCCTCTATTATCCAATCCAAGGCAGTGTACAATTATTATTTGCATCAAGATCACAAGTCGTATTGATGAAGGTTTTCACACCTGCCAACAAACAAAAGGAGGAAAAGACTGTTGGCAGATAATTTAGATGATGTGAATGGGGGAGACATAGTATAATCTAGGTCAAATCATTTGATTGTATTCTATTGCAATCATCTCCAAGAAGCCTAAACTATAAACAAAACGTTAGGTAGACCTTAAAAATGCTCCTTGAGTCGAAAGGAAAATATATTGCATCATAGAATTAGAATAATCTATACCTCAAGCAATGTGTTAATTACATAATTTAAATAATTTAAATATCTAATTTAGATATTGCCAAATTTAACTATGTACTGATAAAACTCCTTTACATGGCCATGATTATTAACAAATTTACAAAACGTAAGAACGCAGAATCTATCTTTAAAAGTATCCCATTCATCCTTATTCTAGGAGGATATCATCGGTCAGAATATTTTTTGAAGGGAAATTTAACGTTTAGCCCATGTATAACTTCATTAGGCTTTCTGTTTATTAATGCATCGTTAATCACATATTGAAAAAGCAGGTTGGTTTGCTAAGTAGATTAATTAACTATCTATATCTTTCTATGTATCAATCTATCTGTTTCTATGTCTGTCTGTCTATTTGCTTGTCTGTTCTGTTCTGTCTTCTGTCTATCTATCTATCTATCTATCTATCTATCCATCTATCTATCTATCTATCTATCTATCTATCTATCTATCTAT
>JANTCA010090846.1:0-13599 GCA_024741275.1 Chironex yamaguchii
TGCATCTGACAATACTGGGCAAGAAAACAACCAATAATAGACATATCATTATATCATAAATTATCATAGTTTATCATTCAATAGAATGATAATCATCATCACTGACAAATTAATGCATCTGACAATACTGGGCAAGAAAACAACCAATAATAGACATATCATTATATCATAAATTATCATAGTTTATCATCAAATAGAATGAAAATCATCATCATTGACACCATGATTACTGACAGTTGTTACCATCGTCGTCGCTATCATTATCACTGTCATTAATTATTGTTATTATTCCATGTTGACAATTATAAATTGTCATTAGAATAAAAATTATCATTCCTGCAATTATTATTTTATCGCAACTGATATCATCCTCGTCAATAATTAGTACAATTGTTATTATTCACTATAATTATGTATACTAGCCACTTTTCATCCTTGTAATATCACTAAAATACGCAAAAGAGTAAATACCAGTTTAATACACATAAACCCTTTAAAACCCATTATGAAGCTAAATGGGACAGGCCCGAAGATGGGCATGGGTACAGAGGTGACGTAACACCAGAACTGCTTAATTTTTACTCCTCTTACTAAGCATATACATCTTAAATAGTTAACTGGTTCGTCAAGTCTATCAACTCAGAGGGTCTACCCTATCACACGATTTCCCGTCTACAACGGTAGACAGATAAGGGCAGGACGGGAGGGGCAGGACGGGAGGGGCAGGACGGGAGGGGCAGGACGGGAGGGGCAAGACGGGAGAGCCAGGGTTGTACTTTGAATTAGCGAGCGCCAAGACTGGTAGGTGCTTGCAACGGTTCGGAAGGGTTCTTTCAAGGCATATGTTGTGATGACACATTGTTTCAACGTCATGACTTAAACGAGGTCATCATGAATGTGTGCATCACTTAAACATTCGCCTGACACTTGAATAAAACAACACTGAGTGCTATTCATCCCGCAATCCGATATCACTCGACAAAGGCACTACCATGCCAAGATAAAGGCATAATTAAATCGAGGCATAATTAAATCGAGGTTATTCAGTCTCAAGGTCACAAGTTTTGTTTCACCATGGATCTCCGTCCAATTGCAGCTATTTTAGTACAATATTAATTACATGTAGGACGCATTAATGCATGCATGTCTGCTGAGATGTTATACAAAGAAAACAAAATTTTTAAAAGTACACTAACAGTCACCCCTCCCTACCAAAAAAACCCAACCCACCTTCCAACATAAGAAACCCAAGGGCCCTCATCAACATGACCATAAATCATACATAATCAATAAACCTTATCTTTGCTTCAAACAGCAAAGACTCGTACTGATTTTCCGACAAAAATTAACAATATACTCTTGTTGATAACGAAAAGTAAACAAAATCACTGATATATTATCCCGGGGTGAAAAATCGGTTTGTGGTGGGTTTAATCACACAAAAGTTGTCACACTAAAGTAACCATAGCTTACGATAGATACGGAGCAAATCGGACTATACAAATCCCGTATTAAGTAACTTGTCTGCGTATTGCAATTAATAGCGCCCATACGACACTTTGTACAAAAAAAACCAACAAAAAACGAGACCTGAAGCAGCTGTTATCATATGAATTAGTTCAAAACAGTTTTGGCCTTGTTAAAAAAAGGAACTATATACTCAATGAATATGCAATTTCCCTTAGAAGAATAAAAAAAGTAAATCATATTTCTTGAATTTTCTCACGTTCTTTGTCGACGATGGCAAGAATTTTTGTTGAAGCAGGAAAGATTAAGTACATTGCTTCAACAAGCTATAAACTGTAAGGAGCACGTTGTGAGTGTCTCGATAAATCACTGAAATCTACTAAAGAGAGTCTTAAATGTGACAAACCAATGTACAGTCTTGTATAAAGACATCTGTCATAAATGCGCGATCTGCTACTAAAACAAACAACGCCAATTCGTTTTCATGGTGCAAACGTTCCCTGGTCAGGCATATAGCTTGATATTATTCAAAGAGTCCCAACCTCGGAGCATGGAATTAGATTATGTCTTCACGAGAATATGTTCTAATAAATTACCTCCCGGCCATCATCCCATCACTCCACTTAAAATAAAATACACCACGGATGAGACAGAGCCCTCATTTCAATGTTATGACATAGGCCGTATATCAACCAAATGACATAGGGCGGACACCTAGAGGGAGGACACCTAGAGGGCGGACACCTAGAGGGCGGACACCTAGAGGGCGGACACCTAGAGAGCCCCCTTCGTGTTAAACCTATGTACAGGGGTACAATAGCTCACATAGCGTGTTACTGACATCCATAAGCAAGATATAGCTATGAAATGGAACATCATCATTGTGTGCGGGGAGGGGAAGTATTTGAGCAAATCTATCACAGGAAAGCTACAAGACCCTCCACACCCCTGCTTCTGTTATCATTATATCGATGTTTCGAGCAGAATCGTTTCTACCTTTCTCACTAAGCACAGAAATGTTCTCGATAGCAACACATGCCACTTCCAACATACATTGCACTTCCTTGTTTTGTTATCCTCCACTACAATACATCATCATGGCAGGGCGACACCTGTTAGTTCCATTACGCAAGTGTACTATGCGCTCATACCTTACCACGCTTGACCAAGTTTGAATGACACTTCCCAATCAATCTCTTGACTCACTGACATAAGTCAAATTCCCATATCTACATCTAAAGAGCAATCTCTCGTTTTTCCCAGTTCTGTCTCCTGTAATCCAACAATTCAGCCACACGCCATTGGAACGCATCACCGAATCAGTCAAAGCGTTCGCTAATTTCAATCTAAATAAAAAGGGAACTTCAATATGGAATAAATTCACCCCCATTGTGTGCAGAAATTTCAACCTCTTTGGGATTCACTGAAAAACTGAGACACTCTTAATAATTGATGCTGACTTAAAAAACACCGCATGAATTCAATTAAGGCACCAGTCGGTGCATGTTCACAAGGCTTTGAAATGGCGTCGGTACAAATGACAAATACAATTCTTACGAGTTAGCCTTATAAAACAGATGTTTTGCTACTAGCACTGATGCGAGGTTACAAAAGGCGAATAATAGTTTTCTCACATTTAGCCTATATGCTAACACTATTTGCATCTTCCCATGACAATTTGACACCTACGGGCCGTGCACCTAGTTCGGCTGAAGAGCCTAAGTACAAACACTCATCACGCAGCATTGTTTGGTACAAGTACCACATCTACCATCGTGTATGACTATGGTGCTCATATAATTATTGGTTCGCGAGCGAATCTGCTTATATTCATTTTCAAACAATAATTACGCAAGGATTAAACTTTAAAGAAACGTGTTTAATAACAAAGAGCAAATTTTTCAAAATAACGATAAGCAAAGTTTGTTAATTATCTATATTAAACTACATTACAACCGCATAAGCGAGGAGGACTCAAGGGGGTTTTAAGCTCATTTGGACGCTTACTTTCATGATGAGGGGGTCCCAAGCTCATTTGGACGCTTACTTTCATGATGAGGGGGTCTCAAGCTCATTTGGACGCTTACTTTCATGATGAGGGGTCCCAAGCTCATTTGACTTATTGAACTACAAAAGGTTCGATCAAGCGAAGGAGGCGCTTATTTCACCTCTTGGACCATAAGCAGGGTCCATTCGATAAAAGAACCTAATTAACCAGTTGACGGGTTTTAATACAGTGATGTTAGTGAAACTGCTCTCTA
Organism: Chironex yamaguchii; assembly: GCA_024741275.1. Taxonomy (NCBI): domain Eukaryota; kingdom Metazoa; phylum Cnidaria; class Cubozoa; order Chirodropida; family Chirodropidae; genus Chironex; species Chironex yamaguchii. Next base: position 3,729 of record JANTCA010090846.1, read on the forward strand.
CTGTACCATTAACTGTGTTTACAGAACTGTACGGCCGAGAAGATAAAGAATGGACACCACATGACAGTGTAAACAGTGGGACTGTGGAGCCAGAATCATTAAAACAGTCGCATTAAAACAGAGAGTAAGAAAAATCTGAAAATGACTCCTTATAAAAATAACTAGCATAATCATGTCTTTTCAAAGAAATATATTTAAACAAAACAGAGGGAAAGAAACCTTGGAAGCAAACGGATACCCAATCTGCAGCTGTAAATACATTAGCAAATGAATTATAAGTCAAGAAACAATATAACAGAATACGTATAACATACAAAAAAATGGACTGTATGTAAGACCACGGCTTTGGAACCAGGCGTCGCAGGTATTTAGGAGAAGCCAGACTGTGAATCGACTTGTAGCGAGTCAAAGGAATCGGGACTCGCAGTCTCACCAACTTGACTCGACAGCCCATGTAAACAATTATTGCCATACATCTAGCAACAATCACAACCACCTCCTTTATCATTAGGACTAGACGAATTTCTCACGGTAGACAATGAACATTACGTGAGCCAAAATTAATCAAGTTCTACGACTGTGTGCATTAAGCCACTTTATTTAATATGGGAAAGGGTGGATTACCAAGACATTACAGTGACGTGCTAGGTGACAATGAAAACAAATGTTAGTTGCATTAAACAGCTATTGAAACCAGTCCTTGAATAACTTAACAATGATCACAAACCCTTCCTACACAGTCAACTAAATTCATTTTATCTTTCTCAACGCCAAATATTATTCTTATCAACAGACATACCTAAAAACGAGTCATTTTCTACACAATAACGTACATTTGCTGTCATTGCAAGGTATAAGGTCTCTGTATTTCACAAAAACAGCCATTACCTAATCGCAGCAATGCGACTCAGATCTTTCTTTCTGATGTGATTACGCCTTACGTCTGAAATTAATATCCCTTGACGTCAATACAAAGCACGAAAGTTTAGATGTTAGGTTTTATGCAATCGACCATATACACCAGTTCACATCACCAACCACAAACACTATAATGAGCACAATTCCAAACGCCTCAAAGAGATGAATTCTGATCAATATCAACAGCATGTTAGACATACTGGGTATAAGTGTAGCTGATAAGTGTAGATTCATTCGCGAATTTTCGACCTACAAGGCTTTAGCCATACAATCCCAAAATTGTCTGAAACATACAGAACATGCTATAAAGCACCTAGTCTATGTTATGAGGTTCATAACGTGATATCATTAAGATTTCACATCAGTGTAAGGGCACACCGATCTAAAGGGTGCAATGATGCAACATACAACCGTTGAAATTCCAAAAGAATAAGGCAAGCACAGAATGAAGAAGTCGAATTACTACTATACGCGTATTATGTTACCAATGCTAACATACACGTGTCAAAGAACAGAATATCATGTATCGGGGGGAATGGATGTGATGCAAAAATGCAGAAGCTGTCAGACGGCTGAGTAAGCACGATAGCACAAGACATGACAGCTGAGACCACGGGGGTCCAATCCTGTCCAAACGCTTGCTCACAGTAATTTGGTCAAGATTTGCAATTGAGTTCAACACAACACGCGCTAATGTACAATGTAAATAGCAAGTGGGCTCTGCGGACAATGCTTACATGATTAATATACATTTGCCAGAGCAGGCGTCACAGCTCCTAACCATATAAACTGACAGGTATACTTAACATTGTGTTGCCGGCCATTCATGATGAGGGACAGTTATTTTAGAGTAGCTATTCCGACAAAAACAACACAAACACACAAACACACACATCCATCCATCCATCCCCCTATCAATTCATCTATCAAAAATGCTTTGAAAAAGATGCTTCGGAAAGAAAATCATGGAAGAAAAAATATAACGCCGGCATTAACACATACATCCAAAGACGGTTGTCAAATCAGGAAAATCTCCGTACAGCAAGAGTGGGAGTTGTACCTGCCCGACTTGTATCTTGCGAGTCATGTGGCGTAGTTCGCAAGAGTAGAGCTGGCCTTGTGTCACACATGCGGCACAAACATTGTAAACAGAGTGAAACAAAGTAAATTTCTTGGCCTTCATGCGTCGAACTCGACGAGAGAGAGTCCATCATATATATAGGTTTGGTGAAGGACATTCAAATATAAAAGGTTTGGTGAAGGACATTCGAAGTCCTTGGTATTACGAGACGAAACCCAGCGGTGGGTAATTTTTCTGCGTTTCGGCTTAAGCCTTCAGTGTCAGATACATGTAATACCTTTTGTACCGTGATGGCACGGAGGTTTGAGTGTTGGCTTTTAAGTCTGAGGGTTACCAGTTCAAGCCCGGTCGGCTCCCACTTAGCGAAGCTATTGTGGTAATCCCCACTCTTGACAAATATATATATTATATGTATATATATTGTATTTGTATACATATTATATATTATATATGTGTAGTTGAGCTTCATTAGTAGAAGACCGTTTCAGAAAAATAACATACCGTCCTTTCTGTGTAAATTTATTATTTACATATACCCAGTCTATATTCTTTTTTTAATTAATAACAGTGTGCAATCTGTATGATACCTCAGCAGGTCAATACTTAGAAAACGAAAAACACTCTTCTGTCAACCCACCAACTCTAGACGATAAAATAAAGATCACTACACGAGACATGCTGCTGGGATCCTCAAGAAAATTCACACAGAAAGGACGGTACAGTCAAATTTCGAACTCTAAATAAACAGATTAGTGTTTCCGGCTGCAAAGAAATGCAGTTTAAATCCTTACCCTAAAAATAACATTGACATCGAAAGAAAATGTTTGATCCAAGCAAGAACCTTCATTTCTTTAATCCGATCAATCAATGTACTGAGGCGGACAGACAACTTTCTCTTCCTAAGCTGTGGGCAAATCAGACTTTTTCGGCCGCAAATATCTCTTGTCAGGCGCAATCAAATATGGAAGTTGGATTTTCCATAATACTTAAGCCAAGACCTTACATTGCCGCGCCTAACACTACGTGTTGAAAACCGGTCACTCAAAATTGCTATTCTTTAGTCTCTTTAGCATCGTTTAGTCTCAATGACCCTTAACAGTCTTATCCATTCCTAACAAAATGAAGTATCCTAAAGAAAGAGAAGATAGCGGAATATCATATCTCACGGAGTAGGCATTCTCAAGTACGTAAGTAATGGCCGACCACTCGATATCGAGGATACCCGTCTATTCACGTCGCTAGCAACCGTGACTCTTAGACGCCTGCACGGGCACATTTGCTGTCACTCACCTGAGTATTGTCCACAGAGCCAACCTGCGGTTCGTACTGCACATTAGCGCGTGCAGAACTAATTTGCCGTTCAGTGAATCTCAACCACGACGTTTTGTGGCATCGTGCTAGCTCAGCCATCCGACGGCTTCGAACATGTTCGTCGCACCCAATTTCCCTCACATGGCTTAGGTTGACCCGTGGCCTATGGTTTTCAGGCACTTTCACAAAGGTGCCGCAAGGCGAAGCCGACCCCAGAACCACCTGATTAGAGCACAAGCACTCTAACCACTCCGCCAATCACCCACCAGCATTCTCAGCAGATCATTTATACAAAAGAGGCATGTGTATCCCATACAAACCCCAATTCTGCAAGGCAAATTTTCTATGGCGGATATTGCGTGTTTCTTACGAAAAAAATTTACAAAAAGCTTTTCATACCTATTTATTTCCATAGCTAAATCGTCACAGAAGTCACTCAATGACAACTGCGCTTTATCGTAGGGGTAGAACTTCCTTGTGCAGGGCAGGTTCTAGTGCTCATATATCACTACAGTTTTTCAATGGGGGGCGTTACTTGATAAGGATTGAGAGTTGTTAAGCTTTTAACATTCAATGCACATTACTAAATTGCGCAAGAAAAAAAACCTTTGTAAGGCTTTGACAACATACGAAGCATAAAAACGGAAAACCCATGAACTTTGCATTTTGATCTGAGACAACTATATCGACGGTTTAATCTGGCAGTTCCATCGCTTGGAGTTAGAAAACACAAATTGAATTAATTAGATGAGCAGGAAATATGGACAGTGAGTAATAAAAAAATTCATTCTCTCAAAATAGCATATTTGATAATTTGCAACACAGCCTTGATCTATGTATGTAGGTTACAAGGTTAGCTTAGCCACGTCTCAGATTATAGATATTGTACGTAATGCTATTTGCTCCAATTAATTTTGTTTAAGAAGTCACCGTTGAGAGGGACACCATGACTTCAGCGTAGTAGGGTGCAGCAAATTCTGATCTATTGACATGTTCATGTGCGCACGAACATAGTATCATCCTTGATGCATTAACATTCATTGAAGCTACGACGAAAAACTTGAACGACTTGCGAGTGTATGAGAAGGACATGGGCGATGAGATAAAGGGCGCCACTGATTATGCAAGTCAACTTGGCATAAATCCACTTTTAGAGTATGAAACGAAGCACAGAATTAGACTGTTGCCCAGAAAGATAGATGAACATCCTGAAACAATAGTGAAGATTGGTTTCATTTTAGTCTTGTGGAAAAGGGCATTGTCCTAGACTGCTTCATTGTTGAATACACGGAAAACATAAAAGTTTATTTGGAAAAGATCAAGCCATTAGCAGAAACGCTCCAACCACCACTAACAGAGCCCAATGCTGCATAGTGCCAAGGAACTTTGCAGTCTCTTTCCACCAATTGAAACCATTGAAAACAACCTCTTAGTTGCTGAGCTTGATGTGTTAAGGATGAGGCCCAAGCCTTAACAAGTGTTCTTTTAATACGCTAGGCTTAGCTTCCCTCATAAGGAGTACGACTTAAACCCTTTCAAAATATGTAAAGTCATGTTTAATGATGACCTGGTTAGTTTTTAAAGAGTGTCGAGACGACTCAAATTAGGCAATACTATACTTAGTTGTACCTCTCACATCCACAGTCAATTATTGCAACAACTGAAACAAAGCAAATTTGACATACATACTGACTCACCAAAAACGAATTTAAAACGAGATACTTAAACCATACCGCATCATTCAGACATGACAAACACAGGAACTCGACTGAACTCAGTAAGTACATTTGGACAAAGGCAAGAACATGAAGTACTCTATCTCCTGGTGAACACTCGCATCTAGCCTCACGTACAGTAGCTCAAACAAAAGGCGCCTCCTCTGCCTCAACGAAAAGTTTCTATCATAAGTAGGCCTGAACTTTCGAAATGAGCTCGTAACATTGTGTCGGCATAGAAACAAAATTCTTTTATGCAATTGTAAAATTTCATGTGCCTTTGTTGTAAATAAATATACATATATATGTCAAGAGCTCAATCATCCATGTTTATTAAATATATATAAATTACAAGAAATAAACACTTTTTAACGTTTCGAATAATTCTTCTTCAAAAGTTTTCTCAAGAAGAAGTATTTGAAACGTTAAAAAGTGTTTATTTCTTGTAATTTTGATATATATATGCCGAAATATTGTAAGTCGTGTTTTGAGATATATACATTGATTTGGTGAAGGGCTTCCAAAATCCATGGTATTATGAAACAAAACCTATCAGTGGGCAAGGGGAAATTCATTAATTTTTTCTGTGTTTCAGCATAAGCCTTCATCAGTGTCAGATATATGTAATACCTACATATACATATCCTATATATATACTTTAAATTTGCATGGGAAATAAGAGTTAATGAAACTGTGAGAAACTAATTTTACATCCATTATGTCCAGGGTGGAGAATGAAGCAAAAACAACAATCTCCTTTACAGATTCTCGTTAAAGCACTATAAAGATTTAAGACTTTTCAAAATTGAAACTAACCAAACGACGTGATTTGCAACAGGTGATGAAACAAGTAGAAGTCGCACTAGTGTGTGTAACATTTTCCAGATCAGAAAAGAGGAATAAAAATTTGCAGAAAAGAGGAATATTTATATACAGAAACATCAATAATTTGGGGAGTGCTACATCACAAAAATCTAATAGGGATTTTTTAACAGCAATTGTGATACCAACTCAAACTAGCTCAATAGGACTCCTGGTGTTGTTTCAGGGACGTTGAGTCATTATACTTTGACCACTGAGCTACTGAGACGTTATTTCTCAGAGGTGAACTTAGAACATCATGCTCTAATGACTGCATCACTACAGAATGTAATAATGGCCAGTGTTTGGCGAAAAACAATGGAGATAGGCATTCAGTGCATAAAAATTGAAATTTCTCAAACAGGTAAAGCATTAAAGAGAAAATTGAAACACTGAATCGAAGTTTGAAATGAACTAAATTTATAGTGGAGAGAGTAATGCTCATTTGTATGCTAAATCAAAACGCAATTCTGAGCAATGCAAAGGTCTTGACGTGGAATGTTTAGGTAACTACGGCCAGCCCTTGAAGAACTCAAATAAATAAATCACTCATAACTAAAAATTTCTTAGTTTTAATTCCTAGAAACAGTATCTTCAAGATAAGTAACTTATGATGAACTAACAGTAAGTGATTGTGAACGGCAAACTGAGCAGCAATTTTAAGCTGATGGTGAAACTAATTAAACAATAAATAAATGAATTAAACAATAAATAAATGAATTAAACAATAAATAAATGAATTAAACAATAAATAAATGAATTAAATTAGATGCACTCCAAGAGTGCAAAAAAGGCAGGGGGGTCACGACAAACTTCAAGTTTTAAAATATTCAAATAAGCTATACAAATCATCACAACTAGGTTCCCATGAGGAGCATCATTGCTAGTGGTGTTTCTACTAATGAATTAACAATACTAAAAGTATATACTAAGGGAATATTAGAAAACATATCATAGTAAATGGGTTTTCCCCACAAGGAATCTCCACTCCCCAATATTGACTGCATTAGAAGACATTGTGGCAGGACTTCCCCTGCCAGTATTGATTCTACAAACAGATTATAACCAACACTGAGCTATACTAACAGAAATCTGGATTCTCCCCAAGGAATCCTTACTTTATGAAGATATTCTTAAGGTAATGGACTGTAATAATATGTGGTGGTAACTGGGTTCTCTCTACAAGGAATCTTCACAAAAATTGGATGTATCGAAAGGAGCCATAGTAATTGGCTTTTCAACACTATGATTTTCTCACTAGTTGTTTTTCTATGAAGATATCATTAATGAAGATTTTAAAATGATCTAAAATCTAAGGTCGCCATAAAAAAGAATTAGCTCAAGCCATTCCGAGAAGCAACATCCTGAAGAAATTTCAGAACAAGACATTCATAACATTTTGAGTTACTTTGCTAACCAACAGAAAGAAAATAAAAACAAAATTCCCTTAGTGAACGTTATCAACATTTCCTATCAACAGAGAGTCTCTCATATGAGATGCAATACAGTTTTACAAATCACAGTTAGAAACACAAAATTTCTCTGTAAAAAAGAAGCACTTTATGTGAATTTGAAAATGGATGTAACTATTTCCCTTGGAATGATTCTGTTGCTTAGGATATTTATTGCCAATTTAAAAGAATGCTTGCTGATTGCAGTTTAAAGACGTTGATTTCAGAATGTAGATAATTGAGAGAAAGAATCTCTTAACACTAGTTTACTTTAGCTGACTTTAATATTGCAAAGATTTCACATGTACCACGAAGGAAAGTCTACCTCCCATCACCAGGCTGAAATTTTCTGACTGACCACTCATTACAAATGGCTTCAAGCCAACCCATATTACTGCAAAAATAAAGAAAATATTGCAAAAGAAAACGCTATGTTTGTCAAATGTTATGTTTTGGCAAGAAACATATTTGCTCTAATGGTAAATGTGCACTACACACCATTGGCAGAAACCTGTATCAGCAAAGTGTACATTTCAAATTGATCAATGGTTGACATGCGATCACACATACATGCATAGGCACATGCACAAATCGAATCACAAGTGCTTTTTATCATTAAGTGTTATTTTGTTTAAGTAAAGCAGTACTTGCATGTTTGATACATCCAGTTCTTCAATATATGGTGATTACTGAAATGTCTCAAAACACTTTTGAGGAAGTCCCAAGTGGAAATTTCCAACAATATGAAATAATTGTGACACCTGGTGTGTATAAAATGAGGGTTATTACAGTATTTACTTAATGGGCAAAGTTGTCTATTGAATGCTTGATCCTGCTCTTCAAACCTTCTATCTACCTATATCAAGAAAGCACTTGAAAGTTAAAATGGCAGTGAATGGAATCAGTCATGATAATTAGCAGCAATGATAAAACCTGGTCTTCCATTGAAAGAGAAGATATCATCAAAAGGGCAGTAGACATTTATCTTGCAAAATACCATAGGACTATGAGGAAAATGAAAAGTAAAGACAAGTTGTCCTGGTGATGTTCTAATTTCCGACAAATCAGACACTGATGAGCTGGAGTTTAATGACAAAGAAACTGCTAACTAGTCAGTTACAAACAGGAACTTCATTGATACATAAACATATCAATGTTGATATTCACTTTACCTGTAACGTGATTATACTGGTCAATACAGGGAGGTTGAAATACTTATTTTGTGTATCAATTCTTGATGACCATCCTACTACTGCCTTGAATAAGTACATGTACAAATCGCAATGAATCTGCCTGTGTGCTTTGCAGCACATGCGTCATTTTATTCTTGAGAAGGATTCATTAATAGCAATACCAAAAATAATTGTCCCTAGCTTTTAAATCAGCAACTGAGGAGATGAAGATCATGATTTTTTACACATCTGCCACACACGTTACAATCAAGAAATAAGCACCTTTGGTACTCTGAAGTTGTCATGGCAAGAATACAGGAGTGCTTACTATAATATGCATCAGGTCATCTAATGGTGTCAAGGCATGATTTCGGTAGTTCTACAACAGAGTTAAATTACAAACTCAAATATTGACTGTGGTAGTGGAGACACTTCCTGCAATGATGTCTAAACACATTCACGTAAATCAATACAAAAAAAAGAATCTCACAATGAAAATGTCACCAAATCTCTCGTTTACGGTGTGTGACAACACAATCACACCTCCACCTGGTTTCAGCCTAATCTACACGAGGAACAAGTACACTTGTTTGAAAACTAATATGACAGTCTTTGAGCTAAAATACTTCTCAAAGAAAAATTGTTAATTAGTGAACTTGCTGGTGTAGATGACTTGTCAAATGCATTTGACAACTTTTTACTTGTCCCAAACCTCTACCTTGTGAGATTTTTGTTTACAATGCTTCTTTCTTGCTCATCAAGCCATTTACTTACAAGCTTTGGCACCAAATAAGCAAATAAGCAACGCGAGGCTAATACACAGGTGTCACTGGGTAAACAAGACAAATGTGTCAAAGACAACTTGTCATCTACACAAGCATACAGGTTCAAAAAATTGTCAAAGAAAAATTCCTTGTGTAGATGAGGCTTAAAATAACATGATTTTAACATATACTCGACCCCATAAACATAAGATTGAAATAAATGAAAGTGTGTGAAGTTTTGCACACTTGGAAAGCTGATGGTGTGCATCAGACATGCATGTGCAAAAAATGTATGCTGCTCACATAAAAGCTTGCCATTTCACATCAAGCTCAACATTAACCAGTTAAAATCTCATACAGCTGAGTTTGCACAGGTCGATAAGGTCATGCTTGTTTGGATACCATACAAATAGACATACACTGCTTTCAAAACTGGACAACATCTACGTCGTGAAGATACCCTTGGTCTACAAATGACAATTCTCAGACATCAACATTACAGACATTGCTCCTGCACATTTTGCAGACTGACATACTATTGATGAATAATAAACTGATGAAATGTTAATATTATCTATCTATCTATCTATCTATCTAT
>JANTCA010090847.1:0-13599 GCA_024741275.1 Chironex yamaguchii
AACATCGGTATTCTCGTTTTCGATATGGCACCTCGCTATCAAAAGCCGTTTGACGTCATTGCGAAAGTGGTCTATTCAATCTCGTTGCCTGTTTTCGACGTTTTTATACAGCAACATAAACTACTGGAAAACTTGAGCACTCCAACGAAACAGACTAATTATAACAACTCCACCAGGCTTTTTTGCTCAGGATTAAAATGAAAAAAGGGTTATTTTTTATAAGATTATATTTACGAGATGCGCCCTATCAGTCGCTCGCATTTTTAGCTTGTGTGGATGCATGTGTGTGCGACCGCATGCACTAAAATACAATGTCTGTACACTGTAGCAATACTTTATGCTGCTCAGTCCGTTCCTGAAGAAATCCCTTGAGGATAATTTATCATATAAGCTACCACGTCACACCCGTGTGGTAATTCTTCCATCATTGCTTTCTAGTTTGATCACAATGTCTTGCTTACGTAGACAAGCCTCTTTGCTATAAAGCATAACATTACGTATTTATTGCTACCAACACCAGGACCAATAGAGATGAATTCGAATCAATAAAGATAAAATAAGATTACTCTTCAAACATTGATAGTATCATTGTTTTTTCCTGTCACTTACTATATGTGATTCAGCTAACGATGAGAGACTTACACTTATTTGTGTTAGCTTTGAATAAATGTATGTTGTTGTGTTTTTTTATTGACTGAATTTTTTGGTTTTTTTTCAGTGAAATTGAGGTGTTAATATTAGGTGTTAGTTGTCTTCATTTGTTTACACAACTTAACTGGACTGGACCACCATTTAAGTATGAGGAACGGCTTATTTCTCCTCTTGCAGGAAAGGTAGGGTATTATTGAATTATTTAGTTACAGTTTCGGTTTCGTGACTGAAACAGATACTTCCACCAATGTAAAGAGAGCTGACATATCAAGCTGACGTGTGAGACTATTTACCCTGATTGACTATGTTTTACAAGTCAAGACTTTGATTGACAGATATGCCCACGCTCTTTGTATGTTATGTGATTTAGTGCATTGACTGTATGGTATTGGTGGATTAAAGGGGGCTGACTGGACTGAAGGCAGGTTCTCCAGTGTTAGGGATGGTAAAACGTTTGTATGGAAAAACATTGTTTGTGACTAAAAAGTTTTACGTTTTGACAGACCAATTGATAGAAAAAGTTTCAAAGTCGAGGTATTTCCAATTGTCCTCAACTCTCTAACATCGCATAGAAGGATACAAGGACACTTAGGACTAGTTTGGTTTAACTTTCCAATGGAAAAAAGCTTAGCCAGGATTGCTCCCATTGAGCGGCTAGTAAATTAATGATTCTCGTGCTTTATTTCTGAATTATTCCAATAGTCAGAAGTTCTTAAAACTAACAATGTAAAAGCAGAGTGTAGCACAGTGGCCAACTTAAAATACAAGCATAGAAATGTGCTGTTGATTCTGGATCAGTTTAAGTGTATGCATAACTTTCCAAATGTGTAATTACACTCAATATCCATCTGTCCATGATAGCAACAATTTTCAACAGAGAGGAATCATTTCAAAGTTAAAAATAATGAATTGCGATTTAAGAAATTGCATGGAACAAGAAATACTCCATCTGCTCTCTCTTAGTATTGAAAATGAAATTGTAAGCACACTAAACATTACTGCCTTGATTAATGTCTTCATCATCAAGAAGGTTCGAAAACATACATCGATGATTACAGTTCACTTAAATGTTTTAAAAACTTAAAACGTCAATTAAAGCCTTCTTCCTGGATATAACTATGTCTTTTGTGACTTTAGGGTTAAAACGACAAAATTTCAATTGTTGTGGTATTTTCTGTGATATGTTTCAAGTAGATTTTGATACATACTGTGATCTTCAGATCCACAATTTCTTTATTTAATATTCACAGGCTCGATATGTTCTTATCCGTACATTTCTTAATGATGCGATTCTTTGTCTTATTTTGCTAATTTTACCTCTCACAGACAACTGGAGATGCTCTGATCAACTTGCTTAATGACAGAAGAGGAGTAAGTGTTGTGGTCAGATTCTATAAAGTTGAAGTTTCATATTTTGTTCTACTTCAACCACGACGTTTCCTTCTCTTTGAATGCATTGCTTATATACCACAGTTCTTTACACGCTCTTTCAAGTATGGGTGGTTAATGACCAATAGCAACATAATATTCCCAATCTATTAGGCAGCATTTCTTCCTTAAACAGTCATGAGTTTTTGACGTTAGTGGCTTGGATTGACCCGTCTTCTGCACTACTTCTTTTCTAAATACTGAATAGCAACGGAAAACACCATAATAGTCACTTCTGTAAAAGAAATGACGGTGCTAACATTCTGACCATCCATCATTTTTCTTATGTGGAATATGTAATGTAATGATATGTCAAGGTAATTTGAATTTGTCCTTACATAAGTAGTACATAAATAACAATTTAATGTTTCCAATCGTTCCTTCTGTATGCTTTAAGGGCTGTGCTACTGTTATTGAATGTGGTTCATTATTGTGGATTGCAGTAATCATTTTTTTAAAAGCAAGGGGATTTTGTGAACATTTAAAGGTATATTATTTTCATTTTTAAATCATCTTTGTCCTCGTTGTTTGTAGATCTCCCGTATTGTAAATTTTGATCACCTATCCTCTGCGTAATTGTTAAAGCTTGGTCAATTGTATTTAGCTTTCATGCTGTAGCTGTCGATTTACACCATTCAAACTATGATATTAGATTATGATTTGTCATACATTATATAGTTTATGAATAACATACAGCACAGTATTGTTTCGTATGATGTCGATCATATAATCATTAATTAGTTATCTTAATAATGAGTAGTACTTCTGCATCGTGGTGCTAGGTGTTGCGCACCTGCTTCTCAAGAAGAGATGAGACAATTTAACCATACGATTTATTAGCTCGTACTCTGTCGGTGTTCTGTGAATTTGGCATTATCGTACAAATAGCTATTTGAAATTCGTTGCATTGTGTCTTTCCGTATATTCATTTTTGTTCATTTATACGGCTTTTCATCCTCCCGCCGTATCTTTTCCAAAGTTAATGAAGATATGGACCATTAAGTGTCTGTGTGTACTTCAAGAGGTCCTTGACGAAGCTTCACCTATTATTCAATCGGCATTTTCAACAATACGAGAAGGTAAATGTTCATAATAGTTTGCTTGTGACTCACTATCTGCTTCTCTTGCTGATTTTCTTAGTCGTTCAAATCATAATCTTATATCATTCTTAAGACCTTCAAATATTAACTTTGGTAGCATTCTTAAAAAGTGTCATTCTGGTCATTTACTGTTAAGTAATTTTGCAGAATCAGTACTCTCTTATCAATGTAAACTACATTATTTACAAATGTTTGCTTTAATATTTGGCTCCTGAGCATTGCCATCTCATACTCTGTTGTCCGTAAGGTCCAGAGTGAATTGGATACGTGGTTTTGTAAAATAATTACCAGCAATGTACGATTAGAAGTCAGAACGTCTAGTCAACAACCCCTACTACTTTTGCTGAATAGTGTTTTTAGGGCGTTAAAAACATCAGAAGTAATACAGACACGGTTAGTAAGCGTCTTCGTGTATTTTTCCGTACAACAACTGTTTAACGTTTTGTCTTTTCTAATTGTTTCTCGTATTGATTTATTCACCAGATCTTCCAGGACAGTCAGAGATTCCAAGGTCAGCAAACATTGCTTCCCTATTCCGAAATAATTATTCCTAATCATCTTCTTCGTCTCAGGCGTAGCTAACGACTTCCGCCACTCCCTATAACAACATTTTTGTCATTGTTTACGTTCTTTTATTTGCGTTAGCATCCAGGTTTGATGATTTGCAGAGGTTGTGTACAAATATAAAAATTCATCTAAATTTTACACCAGTTTACAAATGTTGAAGATAGGTAACCGCACTGATATTGCCGCACTTCCAAACACTAAGTTATGTTTTCGTCAATACTTGGAGAAGAGCTATATCGTTATTCTACTGTTATGAATGACATTGAACTGAGAGCCATATAGATCTAGAGAGGATACAAAAATAATCCAGTCTATATGAAAAGCATCAACGTTATAATGATCAACCAAGCATAGTACTGTCATCTGTAATAATGTAAAGTGGCCATTATCATTGTTATGTTTTACAAAGAAAAATGACCGAAAATTTGGTATATTTGTTAGTGGTTTGCTCCTGATTTACATTTCTATAGTGTGCATAGACTTTGCTGGCATCTTCCCGTTTGCATGTTGCCTTATAGAGTATTAGTCAAGCATTCTATGACACCGTTGCCTTCCAGGCATTTATGGTTCTTGAATGGCGTAACGTATCTTGGAGTCCTACTTCCGTACCTAATGAAAAAGTATTACTCAGAAACTTATAAACGTACAATTTTTGTTTTGTATGTTATTGAAGACAATTGTTACTTGTAAACTACACATTTATGCTGTTAGGTTTACGTGACCAAGCAGCTTTCATCTTTTATCTTTTAGTTATATCCTGGGTCCATGTTATCTTGATTGCATGCATCTTAGCTTAAAGTATTATGAGTATGACAAAGCAAAGGTACGTTTATGAACGTTGATTATGGCTTCGAAAGTCGTAGCACAGTGAGAGTTTACAGCTTTTTATCCAGACACGTCTTAAAATAACCATAAAAACGCAGCAAATGAAAGCCTTGATTTTAAGTGAAAAGGTAAACACTTTGTGCCGGTCGCTTATTTTTGGCAGTGGTGTAGACAGATTACAAAATCGTAGGTGGAAAAGTCCGTACTGCCAACTTTGTGAACATTTTCATTCTTGTGCACTCATTCTGCACTCAACAGATGTTGATCCATGGGAAACCATGAACATGTTGCTGCAGTTTTGGCTTGGGAAGTGCATCATTGCGCTCTTTGAACAAATAATATCTTTTTATTCTACTCTTTTAGGCTCTTCCCATTTTGCTTGGGTTGAGTTAAATTGCGTTTACAAATGTCGTCTCATTTCCGCTCACTCTGTCATTTTTGTTGTTGTGACGCAGTTGATCAATTTCAAAAAAGGATTTTAAAGTCGTCTTTTCTTCGTTTCTGTCATTTTTATTACCCCTGAGGTCAAAATAAAACAAACAAGTCTTGAATATTATTTGTACTTTGCTTAGGAAAGGTGAACCTATGGCATCATTTCAATTCTGATATAGGATTCTTGTTACAATTGCCTCATTTGACAGCAAAGGTGATAAAAGGCTTGCCTCCATTTTTCAAATTTTAATTCGATTATAATACATAATTTAAGTTATATACTAAGCTTAAGCATCTTTCTGTGGACTCCCGGGACTAAAATCAAGCTGCTGTTTCTTTCTTAGAAATATCTGGAGGACGTTTGTGCAATGCAGAATATGGATATATCATTGTCAGGTAAAAGTCTTTGGTGCATCATTACGTCTACATAAGTTTGGCTTGATATTTGCGTGACTAGGCATTGCACATGTCATTGCAGATAGGCTATTTTAGACACTTAGTGTTTTTAACAGCGGTTTTGGCAATCTGTTTGATTGTTTTTCTCTTTACTGCGCCAGAACATAGGACGTATGGTACTGACGTTTACAGCATGGATTGTTGTATAACGTTGTTGAAGTTTGTCAATTTTTATGAAGTTAAATGTTTATAACGGAGTGTTGTTTGAGAAGCTGTTTCGAATAGAGAACTTAATGCAGCTTGTGACAAATTCCCTGGCGATGGTCCGGGGAAGCCTTGAGAATTAATTTCCTGGGAAAAGTTCATTGTCACTCATTGTTGTTGTGCGTCAATTATGTGTATCTTTTTATTCAATTTATAAGACGTATTTTAGTTTAAGGTAGTCCGACAGTGCAAGAGATAAATTCTCATCAACTTGTTTGTTTTATTTTAGGAGTTCTTGGAAAGAGAACCAAATTCCAGAGAAATGAACTCGCACAGTTAAAACTCTCTGTGGAAATGACAAAAACTGATGATGGTTTGTTGTATTAATTATAGAATTACTATCGAGATTTCGACCTTCCTTGACCTCTTAATTGGTCAATTCTCTGATATGCGACAATTTCCTTTTGATTGGTAATTGCGAAATACGTAAACGGAGATAACATTTTACATAAAGGTGATTGGTTCTAGAAGGGAAAAAATAACTGAGGTATTCAAGTTCAATGTTCTATTGTAACATGATGATCAATGAGCTGGGGTTTCCCGACAATTATTATTTGGTCATTTCGATGTGCTCAGATATCTCACTATATTCCTCATTTCCCTAGGGATGTTGCCTCCGCTAATGAGGCAAATTACTGACCATAAAAATGAAGTTTTTTCTAAAAGAAGTAGACATTATCATACTTGGTGTGATACTGTTTGTGAGAGCAACTTTTTCTCCTCTGTTAACATTGAACTTTGCTTCTTTGTGTAGAATATTTTGTATGGGAAAAGACTACAAATGTTCCTCGAGATCACTGATTTATCTATAACGATTCCACTTGTTATTTTTGATTAGTGAATTTATTTATTATTTCTCATTAACTGTCCAAAGACAACCTATTTTCGGCCCAGACAGGCTCTTTTGGTGAAAGATATATGAAGACAATTAATGTAATAGCAATTGACTGTTTTTTCACAAACGACCTACTTACTTTGTCCCTTCGCGATCACTTTCTTTATTTTCAGCAACACATAAGACGTACTTTCGGCAAGTTGACCCACACCATTTACCTAAGGCAAGTGCTCTGTCATTGGTTCTTTCTGCTGTTCCTGTTGTTTGTTTACACATTTCAGTGCTCGTTCTTGGCAAAGTGAAAGCATAAAGTTCACTGGCTCGATCTGACGTGGAACCTGGGAGTTCCTGTTTCACTGTGCAGAGATCCAACAAAAAATCAAGTCACCACAGTGTGAAATGAAATATTCCGCTCTGCTACTCTGTTATCCTGGTTCTGTGAATATCGTATGTAGCTCAATGCATATACAGGGGCCAGGGATGAGAGGGGAACACTGTGTCTCAGTTGTTTTCGAAAGAAGTGGAGCTATGCGGCAGTAGTCATACAAACGTAGTATGGATGGTACAAAGTAGAATGATTTTAGTTCTATTCTTTGCCCTTTTCCTTTGGAGAACATACTATGCAGAGAGTCTCGTACATCAATAGACATTCTTCGACGTTTCCACTAACGTTTGATAGTTTTTGGGATAGAAACTAGGTTATGCAGCTAGCTTTTTAGATAATTGTTCCTTATGTTACCGTTTTAACGTGACAGCATTGAATTTTAGAGTTGTGACACATGTTTTATGGCCTGTCTGTTTTTGTCTCGCCGCATTAGGATGTCCGTCTTGATAACGACACACTTTTGCCGGAGATAAAATATTCTGACGTAGAAATTGCAAAAAACATTTCGCCATTGGAACAGGCAATTGTTGTTTCGTCTTGGTAAGTTTTTACCATAACGAAGTATAGACAATATCTGCAATAAATGCTTACACGTTAAATTTGTTCAGTTACAGATAACTAGGCTGCTTAATTTAGGTGCAAAAGGCCTAGTTCTAAAACATAACTTTGTTCTCGAATAGATTCCTCTGAGACGCACGTCATCGGTCGCCTCGGTGTATTGTTTCTGAAGCTGTTATGCTTGGCAGTTTCTTCAATTCCTGTTAGCATCGCATGTGACACAGGGTAGTCGCCTCTTAGTGCAATTTTGTACAGATTAACAGAGACTTTCAGAGCCATTCCTGAATTTTAAACCTTACCTGTAGAATATGTGACATAGAAGTTGGAGTGATTTAAGTATTAAGTATAAAAATCTTGAATCGAAGGACCATGAATCTTAGTATCGTGATTTGGATCCATGTTCAGACATAACGCATTGAAAATCTCAGGATTCCAAGGTAGCGATTTTAAAGTTTTGTACCACAAAAAGATTGTTCAAATAACACATTGAGTATCAAGGGAGTCTCGAACTCTGTCATTCCAAATGTCAGGAAACATGAAATCCTTTTCCTATAGTACATGCACAAACCTTGTCACGGTTGTGAGTATATTTGAGCTAGAAACAGTAAATATCAAAGGCAGAAACAGTCAAGAAATTGCATTTTCAAAGACATGGAATTACAAGTTTTATTGTCAAATTTCTTTTCGCAGCTTTCACTGTGTTAAGGAATAGTTATGCTGGAAGCTTTGTAGATGGCTATTACTGAAAGAAATTTTTACTTTTTGTGCCATTATGAATATTTTTAGTTTGCACAGTGCTTAATCCTAACGTCCCAAGCTTTTTATAGTGAACCTTTAAGCGATAGATAGGGCCACTCCCCAGATTTTGTAGAGTGAATCATATTTTTGTATCAATAAGATGTGAGCAGATATTCCTTTTGGCGTATGTAGCCGTACGTGATAAATAAGCTAGTGTATTATAAAAACCCTATGTATGTGGATAGAAAAGGAGAGAGGAAAAAACAATTTTCTTGAGTTGCGTGTGTGAGTTTCTCAGTAAAACCTTGATCGTGGCAAACGATAACTGAATCGGAGTTTTTCACTATATTTTTGCTTTGTATTTGTACAGGTGTAAACTTAAATCTCGAAGTTAACGCGCGTCAAAATTTCTACATATTAACTATGTTCAAATTGGCAATAACTTTAAATTAGCAGAAAAATGTACTAAAGTGTACTTAATGAACCTGTTTTAGAAATGCCCCCGATCCTTCTAAGTTCCTGAGGTATCGTGAGATAGTGATGTGAAGCATTGTGAGTTCAGTATGAAGCTCATTCTTTACAGATATGTTGTTTTGCTTGTTGTTCTGCTGTAGTTGCTACTTAAAGAGGACAAAACCCAGGGATAAACTTACTGCAGAAGAGCTTTTACCTTTTGTAGAGGTAAGCAAAGTGAAACATAGACTGTTGACATGGACTGTTGAATTTTCTTTCATCGACGGAACTTGCCTTCGCTTTCTTCGCCGTTAGTTTCCACTGTTTGCCGAAATCTTACTTATCTAGTAGGGTATAAAAGCTAATTACTGTTGCTCAGTAATAATATTTTGTGATGGAAAATTTGAATTAGCTTGTCTATGAATTGAACGTAGGATGCTACGCGTACTTTTAGCTACGTATGTGCAAAGTTTGAGTAGCTGTGTATGTGCAAGGTATGAGTAACTGAACAAGTCTCGCTTACTCTCTGTTTTAGCATGTTCTAAAAGATCCTAAGAGTTGGTCAGTACAGTATAGGGCTCTTTACTTAAGGAGTATACTAGAACGTGACAGCTCAAGAAGAGTTGAAAGGGCAATGACACAGCTTGAGGTAGGAGACTGAGATATAGAAGATTTAGCATCATAAGCTCCCTGTTACTTGTCTGTTTTTTTCCCAATCAGAGAAATCTTTATTTTTATTTCCCAGAATGACTTAACACACATACTTTGGAGTATGACCCACTACAAATGAACGGTTACATTAGTTAGATGGTTGACAGCGAATTATCTCGCAGATTTACTAATCGCACGGATTAATTTTCTTAGTAGAAGATTACGTGCGTCTAGATTCATTGACTTAACAGTTTCTTAAGAGTTCATAAATTTCCTATTATGTTTTAATCTTCTTCCTTTGATTGAAAGGTGTAATCATTATCTTTCCTGACAAGAAATTATTTTACACATGGTCTACATTTTGACATATAACAGCTGCCTCTCATGACTTACTTCTTTACAACACTTCTTTGTTTCAAGTTTTAAGTTGCCTTTTTCTTTGCGAGTCTACACCTGTATATCCCAAGTGTTCTTTGTGTTCAGATTCCTAAGTTTTTGTTCGACTTCATACGTCAATATTTCCGCTACTGGTGTACTGTCTTTTCTGTCTAAAAGCTATCTACCTACCTACCTACCTACTTACCTACCTACGTACCAACTACCTACGTGTCAACGTAAGTACCCACCGGCAGTTCTCCCTACTTGTTTGCTAGTTTATATACCTACTAGCATAGCTGCCTATTTACTACGAGTAACCTACTGACATACGTGGTGTGTACCAGCTTAATTACCTAAGCATTTGTTTATTTTCTTACTGTGAAGGATTGTGTACTTACAACACACAAAAAGCTTAGTAGCATATGAATTTCTGCACCGATGTGAAGCACGGTATATAGGTCGCACTTCTCAAAGACTGGGTGACAGGATCAAACAACATGTTCCAGCCACTGTATGCCAAGCATCAATTCCTCCTAGAGAACAGCCATATCGCGCTTGGAAAGCGACAATGACTGCCAAACCATGCGATTCTGCCATAGGCCAACATTTACTAGAAAGTTGAGAATGCGCCCGAATGTATGAGGACGAGAATTTTTGGATAATTGGCACAGCTAGATCGTCCTTTCGTCTAAGTTTATTGGAATCTGTCTACATTAAAACTAGAAAACCAGTACTCTGTAGACAGAAAGAAGCCAATAATGTTTTGTTTTTTCGTTTTCTTTTTCTGTGTTTCCTTTCTTGTTTATGATTGGCTACTTTTGTTACATGTTTCGTATAGTGTTCAAGTGGTTGCCATATACATAAACTTTCCTTTCTAACAATTCATACTCTGAAGTGTCAGACGAAAAAAGCTTTTAAGTATGTTTTTAGCGCGATGTCGCAGATTTTCAACGTGATTTTCTTATTTTCTTACGTGCCTACGTACTTTCACCTTCCTTACTAAATTACCTTCTGGACAACATACCTAATTGCTATCTTACCTTTCTTGCCTACCTACGTACCTACTTACCAACAAACCTCACCACTTCCCTACGTACGTACGTACGTACCTACCTACCTACCAGTCAATCAACCAACGAAGCAATGTAACCACTTACCTACCTATATACGCAAGTACATACACACTCTTCCACGTCTAAACAATAATGCAGCTTAACTTCTGCCGATTTGTCCCTTATCTGTTTATCAATCCTGCCTAGTTATCCGATGTCTTTCGTTAGTTTCCCTCCCTCCATTCATAATATATATATATGTGTGTATACCTCTGCCTGTATGTAAGGAATTGGTTCTATTCACTAAGGTTTACGAGAAACATTATCTCATGTTTCTTATCAGTTTCTTTCTATTTTGCGTCCATAGGAACTGGTGTCATGCTGTAGTTCAGAAGATCCAGAGGTAACGTAGCAGCCTCCCTCCTATTTTTTGTGTTGCTAATAGAGTCTCAAGTACATTTTTCCGGTGAACAAAACCTCTGTTGTTCACGAGATATGCTAT
Organism: Chironex yamaguchii; assembly: GCA_024741275.1. Classification (NCBI taxonomy): domain Eukaryota; kingdom Metazoa; phylum Cnidaria; class Cubozoa; order Chirodropida; family Chirodropidae; genus Chironex; species Chironex yamaguchii. The sequence goes on from JANTCA010090847.1 coordinate 11,216, forward strand.
TAGATACATTTTCATGATGCATTTCTATTCTAGATTTTCTTTGCAGGATTGTCTCTTGGCTCTATTGTAATTTGATTAATACGAATTATACGTAGCTTATCATATCTCGGTATTTTACGTGACCTTTCAGACTTCGATTTTTGATCGTCTTCGATTTTTGTTTTCAGCCATTTGAGAGAATAAGCCTGCTCAGCAGTGTAGGGCTTCCTCCTCGATGGGTGTGTGAGGTAAGTGCATAGCGTTTTATTTTATGACTGAAATACAAAGGGAATGATAAAAGAAGCAATACGCGCAATTTACCTTGTTTTTTAAATTTTGGAGTATGGTAGGGCATCTAGGTTGGGAAGCTGTGAAACTGCAATATTCCAACAGCGTTTAAAAAGTGCTTTTGGTGTAGCTAGTGGCCAGGTGTTATCAATAAGTAAGTTCATCAAAAAGTAATGGTCTATTTCGGATGTAGCCAAACATATTTAGAAGCAACAGGTAATAAAGCTTCCCTCTAGCTTTAGCGAATTAAGAGCAGGTTCCAATGCTGTGTAAAGACAAACAGACAAGAGAATAGAAGAAAAGCTATGCCTGAACAGTCATTTTGTGTAGAGAACTTGAAAATCGCCTTGAGTGAACATAGTGAAATTTTCCTCTGCTGTCAATCCCAGAGAATTGTTTTGCGACTACGAAGACCTTACCATCCATGTATTAGGATTGTCTACCAAATAAAAGCTAAGTTATGTATGTCACTTGTCAAAGATTGTGTGATAGGACTAAATAGCATGTTCTAGCCAGTGTATGGCAAAAATTATTTCCTGATAGTCAACAACGGTCTCGCGCTTGCAAAGCTAAGCGACAACAGAAACATGCGATTTTGTCATAGGCCAACATGTATTGAAAAATTCAGTATGTGACAAAATGTTTAAGGATGATGACCTCCGAATAATTGTCATAGCAAGATCGTCTCTCCGTCTAAGTGTATTAGAGTCTACTTACATTAGAGCAAGAACACTAGGACTTTGCAAGCAGAAGGAGTTGGATTGTTGTTCGCTTGGATTCTAAATATTGCTCTGGTTGTTCCGTTTCCTGTCTGAATTTTTATTCAGATTGGCTAGTCTCGAACTATGTTTCCAATAAATTTTTACCATGTATCTACACTTACCTTTCTGACACTTCATACTCTGAAGAGTGTCGAACAAAGCTTTGAAGTGTGATTTTAGTTTAGTGCCGCAAAATACTCAAGATTATTTAGTTAAAGCTGTGACCACTGAATGAGTGAAAATTGGTGAAACAATTTAGCGACGTTAGACTACTACAAACAAACTATAAAATTTGTATTTTTCCCTACCTCTTGAAGAACAGAACGCTCCATTTGCGATTTTTGACGAATAAGCCCTTAGTTTTCTATCGAATGCTGTCGCTATAGATCGTACTCTTCTCTGAAGAGGCTGTAAAGTTACAAATTTCAGTTTTCTTTGAAGCAATATGCAGCAAGCTTCATTTTTGTGTAATTAATTTTTATTGAGAAAAGACGTACCTTAGCACAGACGTGTTCATTCGTCATTTGATTTCTAAGTACTGTCAGCGTCATTTTTGATTTCTTATGCATTTTTTAGTGTAACATCCAAAGTTCTTATACTTAGGAACTAACATTGATGTAGTGTGAGTCTCATGAACTGCTCTTCGGTTTTATTGTATTGTTTTGGAAAAAAGCAGTGTATAATAACATGTAACAGTGGGTTAGTGCTGCAATTTGAAGCTATTGTTCTTTTGTTGATTAACTAACCAAGGCATTTGCCTACCAATCACGGAATACAATTTAAAACTCGGCAAAACTATTTGTAGATCGTATACAACTTGAAAATTGCACGACCCATTATTTTATCTAATTCTTCAATATAAAGTGTTTGTCTGATGCTATGATGCCTAAATTGTACATTCTCTTTTCCCCTATGGTATAAAGGCAAATCTTGGAAAACTTTTGATGAGCTTGGGATGTTTTAAATCAGCTTTAGATATCTTCTTGCGAATTCAGGCTTGGGATGATGTTGTTCAATGCCATACTAGTCTAGGAAATCACGAAAAGGTATGACAGAATATAAATATGCATAATTGTTCAAGGGCTCCAACGACACTGTTCATTAGTTAATTCAGATATTTCTCCATTAAATAAGCAGACTTACATTAAACATTTCGACTTAAATCCTCTTCAGAACCAAGATTTAGAGAAGATTTTAGTCAAATCATTAAACGAACGTCTGTTTATATAGAGACGTTCTATCTATCTATCGATGTCTGTATCTATATTTTCTATATCTGAATTTTGTGGACTTTGGTTATCCATACAGTATGCTTGGATGTGAACCGACTGGAACGATTTTCTAGTAGTCTTCCTC
>JANTCA010090848.1:0-13599 GCA_024741275.1 Chironex yamaguchii
GCAGGGTGGGGTAGTGGGGTCCTGGTGACAGCTAACATAAATGGTTAAGGAGGCACCATAGTTACACTAAGTTGCACTACATTTGTAAGATTATACGCCAATGGACAGACAATAAATGACACAAGTGGTCAAGCAGCGTTGAATGGCTACGAGAATTTTGTCCTTTCCTATATGGCTGTTTAGTTTCGTAAACACGGCGTCACATTTTCTGCCCTAAGGCGCGTTTTCAAAGATCGGGCCATGACGATAACATACTTAGTTTCGATTTTAAAATTCGAACTGGCAAGCAAATTGTTTTGTAAGTGGTTAATAGCGCGACTGTCTCTAAGCACTTGTTAGCAGTTCCATATTTTTCCAAGCTGTGATTTCACTTTCTAACAATTAAAGTGATTGGTGCACTGCTTGAAAAAATGCATCTGGCAATGAAAAATTAGCATGCCTGAGTTCAATGCACCTAGTGACATCTTATGTCAGTTACACAATAGCCATACAATAATACAAATACGCAAAATCATACACATATAACGCCCACGATATTAGACAACAACACAGCATACCTCTTTCGTTCTCTAGAACTTGCAAATGCCATTTCATACATGTCTGGTCCTTCTGTGCTTGTACTAACTAAAAAAAGTGCTTTGTGATCTAGAAATCAAAGCGGAAGAATCCGATGAGTCTTTGATTAGTAGTAAGATGATCAACTTGTTACAACATAACTTGTAGCAGCGATATGCACCACATGTAAATCATGTGCCATGTAAATTATCAAGAAACAAAATCTTAAAGTAGCAACGAGGCAAACATTATGGTGAGAACTGGACTCTGGACCCCTTTCATCACATGGGGACTAAAATTAACGACTTCACTTCAACTTTTCAAGTAGGATACAAGGCCATTTCACAACCGAATTGGGAAAACACATATTTCAAAGAGGAAGCGTGTTGACTTCTGGTCGAGACCTTCTTATCTCCTTCCCTTGTCATTCAATTACATACTATGTACACATAAACTATAATACGACATGAGAGCTATTACTAATAAATTAGCCCCAAATGACAAAAACAACAAACAAACAAACAAACAAAAATTAAACACACTCAAGTGCATTTGCATCATTAATACTCTCTGGAACTGCTCCGTTGTACTTTCCAACAAATGATCGTATATACAAATGATTTGGGCCACACATTTCTGAAAACACAGTGAATACTACAGTAGTAGGATGTTCCACAGTAGCACCGTGTGCCTATCTTTCATGGTCTAAACCGAGGTACCAGGTGCTAAGCAGGAATGCACTAGATACCATTTTGAAAGAATCTAATCAGCCTGCCTTGGATTTGAACTTAAAACCTTCCACATGCAAAGCGTGCACTCTCCCTCTGCCATTTCTGCAGTCACAAACAGACGTCTGAAAAACTCCATAACAGTGTCGCATTCTCGTAAGCTTTTAATGATGCCTTTATAACATCACATTTTTTTACCTGTGGCTACCTCCCGAACCATCAGATTTTTCAGGCTAACAACGGGTGACTTCTGCTCCAGAGAAAGAACAGTGTACTTTGAATTGTCCTTTTCTTGCAAGAAAATAAGTCTTGTTGACAGCAGAACAGCTCTTGTTTCTAGGGAAAAATAAACAAATAACACTAAAATAAATTTACATGGTATGCATAACCGTCACACGTCTTTTGGAAGGCCGTTTCCAGATAATTCTAGATCAAATACTAAGTCCTAAAAATTGGTAACAATGACCGCAAAGCATTCAAGTTAATCAAATGATTGCATGTTCTAGCACAGTTGAAGTCGTCTTCTCCACTGGACAGTCTTTAGACTGGAAAGGTAAGTACTTTTGTTTTTAAATACGTAACTTGTTATTGATTAGAGTCTGGTGTAAAAGACCAAGCGTTTATCAATCAAAAGATATCGAATTAAACGTTATTAAACAACAGTGACGCAGTTCATGGGTCACAACGTTACGTCACAAAAAAATATCGATCAAAGGTCAACTCACACCTTGGAGAATTTACGAAATGGTATTAAGTTGCATTAAGGGGTATTCAACTACTGGTCCTATAGAACTACAAACCCTTTCATTTTCAGTTAGTATTGCGAGAGGCTGTAAGAAACCTCTGACGCTCTATACAACAGAACAGCGGACTAATCACGCATACTTATAAATCAATCATTAGGTATCTTGATACTTACCAACAGATTTTGATTTGCCTCGAAGAGTCACTGTGTCATCAAAAATGAGCTGACTCCGCTTAGGAAACAATTTCACTGCCTGAGGACACAAGTGATGATAGTAAGTTAAACACCACACTAATCATGACAATTTTGGAACTTCAAAAGTTATTATGGCTACATTAAGCAACGATGAATGTTTCTGCGATTCATAAACAAATATACAATGAAGAACATGCTTTGGATGTTATCATCACAAACAAGAACTGACTGACTTTATGAAAGGCAATGGCAATGTCACTGCTAGCATTTTACACTTGGTATTTTACAACTTGACATAATCAAGCTGCGAATAGGAAAATATGGTGTAAATTACACCGTCGCGCATGAACATACAGGATTGAATGTAACACTCCTCGATGGTTACCGCCCCTTTCCTGTGGAAAAGTAAATGAACACCATTTTGCTAACTAGCCAATGTCAGTCTTTCTACTCTTTCATACCGTGATGGGTTAGTTGAATGACAAATATCAAACAGAGAAGGGAACGACTGCCAATCTGTTGTCTACGAAAAGCATTTGAAGCGGAAAGCCCTAACATATATAACCAAATAGCACTTCTTGCATTTGCCGGACGATGATTCAAGAAAAACAAATTCTCCAGTGTAATAACATTTTCATAGCAGGGAATTAGAGTTCATAACACAATCTGAAAGCAAAAAATGCCAAAACGCATAAAACATGTACCGTTGAAATACTTACTTTGTAAATCTTTTTACTAGTCTTTAGTTGCACTTCTCCTTTAGGATCCAGTCTCTTTTTGATCTCCTCTAGCCTCTATGATAAAAAACACCAATACGTAATCACCAGGGGCCGGATTTTACATAAAACACATATTTTTTTCCGAGACTTCGGGTCGTTCAAAATGCACGAAAAACATGTTTTTACAAGCAGGGGACCTTTCAGAATGAAGTTATGAACACATATTTTTACATATTTTTCGCTTTTAGCACATAAATACATTTATTGCACTGTTTGAGCCAACCGTAAATTTAAAAGGTATGGTGAATTGTTGATACTTAACAGCAGACACACAACACCTCTACGCATCCTCAGAAACCAAACAGCCTTGGTCCCAAACCGCGGGTTTTCATTCGAATGTTCACGGTAAATGTAAGTAATAAAAGAAACGCAAGCCTCTGACGACAAGAGTGTTCTGCAGAGTAACGTACAGTGTGTTTTATATCTTTTTGTAAGCTGTTCTTTGCTTTGTCTTGCCTTTGCTTTGTTTGTTTTCTTTCTTCATTATCAGTCAATTTGCATTCCAAGCTTACACTGCAAATTGACGACTCGGAAGAATCTTTAAGCTCAGTGTCTTGACGAATTTATCAATCAAAACAATTTTTACGTTTTGTACTATTAGGAAATTCTTAAAAAGCAATAACAGCTCCACAACTCACCTTTTCTTTCTCGTAGTCTCTAACATAATCGTCTACTCCAACCAAAATGTCCTAGATGAAAGAAATGAATATATTCATATTAAAAAGTTGAAAGACCGAAAACAGGGCAAATCTATTCATTGTAGTGTATACTGTAGTCACAAGTGATGAGTTCCAAATAGTGTAAGAGACTGAATGACAGAAACTCAAAAACGTAGGAAAGTAGCATGCAAATAGACACGCAGACAGACTGACAGATACAAAAGTCAATAAAACATTAGTTTTTGGGGATTACTACGGACTAGAGTGAAGAATTCGAGGAAAAAGGATCATGACCTGAATTATATATACAACAATATATTTACATATATATATAGGCATCGCCAACTCTCGATGCGCTTACACTGAAAAAGGTACAAAACTGTACTTCTATCTTCGAGGTACAAAACTGAGAAAGGATAGTGTGTACAAGAGTATCAGATTACTCGTTCTAATGCAAAAGGAACGTTGATCCGTAACACTTGTATGGATCAGAAATGTAACCGTAGCCTGTGAAGACAGGACGGGAAATGACCATCAAAGATAGCAACACATATTATGTTACTACCAAGAAGAGACACGAACAGTATCAAATATTTTCATGTAGATAAGAACATCAAATAAAATTATGAAAATGTGATCGGCTGGGAAAAAGAAAGACACTTCATACCTTAATCAATTCCAAAGCTCTTTTCAGATTTGCATAATCAGGCTTTGATTCTGTTGAGGAGGAAAAGCAATGCAATCAAAAAAACAGCATCAGAGATCAATTTCAAAAGTCTAACTAAGAGGAACTAAGCTTGGTAAAAATCGCCCTGAAAAACTGGAACACAGAAAAAATACACTTGACAACATTTTTTCATCGAACAGTTTTCAGAATATAACGTATCTGGAAAAGAATCTTGTTTTAACATATCCATTTGGAAACAAACGAGAAAATTGCGGTTAAATAATAGTATATTATTCAACGAGAAACAACGTGCCCACAGAACGCTGCTTTCCTGGCCTTCAATGAAGACAAATTCCAATACACTTGAGAGAGAAGATATCCTTGTTCTGGTCATCAGATGAAAATTGTCGTCTGTGACGAACGGCAGTCTACAACCACAACAAACGTTTGCTGCAGTTTATGTCGAGTTTTCTGGGGGTCGGTCAATAAAATTAATTCAAAGAACAGTCTGAGAGCGAGAGGGCACAGTTTCAGGGTAATCCTTCGATATCTTTTTACAGGGGATCATGCAAAATGCACTATACCACCGAAACGTAATGAATCCTACAAAACTGGAAGATGACTGAGAGAAATGTAGTTGGACAACTCTCAAATGGATAGTCTGGTCTTCAAAAGGGAAAGTCGAGTAACACGTTCCGCATTTTACTAGCAAAATGTTGTTGTTCCTACAACGACGAGATGTTCCAATGTGACAGCAATTTTCCGTGTACTTCATGAAAAGAAATCGGAACAGCTCTACATAATATTTGCACTCCATATTAAGTGGGTAACAATAAAACCTACTTACCCTTTGTGGCTTTGATAATGGCTTCAATCAATAAAGGATATTTTGTCAATCGCTGTGTAACCAGTGTTATACATTCAGGAATGGACAATCTCCTTACTCGTTCTTTCATCATGCAATTCTGAAAGTGATTTAAAATCAGTACAATTCTTTTGTCAGAATGTCAGCAAATGAGACAGCAAGCAAAACAATAAATAACATTACCATAATAACATCACTACTAGTTGCTGAAAATTCAAGGTTCTACCGAAAGTTCTATTGCAAAGATTTAACAGCCTTTACTTGTTGTTGTATATATTTTATTGCACCATACCAAAAGAGTCTGCTGCCTCAAACAATGTCCCACAACATGACAAGTACGCTGTTATCACCATTTGTCTCTACTTGTCCGTTCCTACTCCTTTCCCTCCATCTGTCTTAAGAGATGAACCTAGGTCTATCCCCAGCTAATACCACTTCCCTACGTCATACATTGTTACTATGAGCAACGTTACCTTCATATAATGCCATACTGGGAAAATCAATACCCATTATACCAAACAAAACATCAATATGAAATTTTCCACATAGACCAGAAAAATTCAGCGCCGACATTTATGCATCATGACAATGGCAAATTTTATACATTTATAAAAATAAAGATGGGGTCATACAAGCACCTTGTGCTACCCCAATATAAATTTACGCAGTCCTGTCTCCTTAAGCAATTCTACACCAACAGCAATCCAAGTGCCATGCTAGTTCAGGACAGCTTTGAACAGACCACACCACACCACTTCCGCCATAAATTTTTAGTCGTAATAAATATTATGTGGACTGAGAACAGGGACTCTGAAATTTTTCTCCAAAACCACTGGCGGCCTTTATCATAAAATGTTGCGTAACAAAATTTTGCCCAAACATCCAGTAATCAACCATCAATCTCACCTTGATGAAATTAGCAAAATTTTTATCGGTCTTCAACAATTCCTGCAAGAGAAAACAACAAGATGGGTGTCAAAGTTTTGTGAAAGATAGTTCTGAAATTGACTTGACAAAGATTAGGATAGTTAATCAAAATCATAAACATATCGTAAACATGTACACACCTTCCAAGAATACAAGCAAAACAAAAAAAGCAAAACAAAAAAAGCAAATCACATTAAATCCAACAAGCCCAGCAATTTAGTGATTTGCACAGACTATCCCCTACTTACGTCTGCCAAGAACGGAAGGGAACAAGAGATGGAAGGACGGGAACGGGAGGTGGAAGGACGGGAACGGGAGATGGAAGGACGGGAACGGGAGATGGAAGGACGGGAACGGGAGATGGAAGGACGGGAACGGGAGATGGAAGGACGGGACCGGGAGATGGAAGGACGGGAACGGGAGATGGAAGGACGGGAACGGGAGATTGAAGGACGGGAACGGGGGATGGAAGGACGGGAACGGGGGATGGAAGGACGGGAACGGGAGATGGAAGGACGGGAACGGGAGACGGAAAGAAATGAAAAAATGAAAAGAATTAGAACCAAATACTTCCCATATTTTCAACCCATACTTGTATACATTAAAACTCATGAACAGGGTATGCCATACAAACGGCAAAACAAAGTTTTTTGTCTGGTATTTGACGGTCATCAGGAAAGCGATTCATATAGGATGACAAAATACGAAGCACACCGTTGTGTACAATGGTTGATTAACAAAAATGTCTTAAGATACTTAATATTTGTAAATAGGACCACACTACCTTGTAAAATGCGACAGCTTGGAGATGTCTGCTGCAGAAATATCCGTAAACCTCTTTCATAAATTCACCCTTCTCTCCACACCACTGTTAATCAAAATGCACATAACACCGTTTAACTTGACAATAATAACAAAGCATATTGCAACACTGATAACGATTTGTACAATGTTTACAACACATTGTATTTATGCTATGACATAGATGGTCAAGTGGTAAAAGTGAACAGACTAGATATCACAGAGCTTGCCTTCGAGGAAGTGGGATTCAAATGATCTTGAACAAATCTCTCACACAAAATTTGGATGAGGTTGCCAGCTTTCTCTGATTCCAGGCGTAAGAAAACAGGAAGTGTGATCACATCGACAGAAAGGCTTAGGGCAACATTGCTTAGAGAAGCTAACAGCTGTTGCAAAGGCACCCACTCATGCTGAATTGGGCAAAGGAAGATTCACATCAATTGAAGAATACAATAGTCGAATCAATGCATTTAAATGTAAAATAAACAGCAAGGCTTCCTTCCTTAACTTTACTGGATTTAAAACAAACACATGCCTTGCACGGCGCCAACAAATGCACTTCCACCCCCTCCCCCCTCCCACCCCCTCCCAAAAAGAACAATGGTATGTATATAACATGGTTTACCATATACACCACTTATACAGGGGCGGGAGGCAGTGCTGGGATTGCTATTATTTTAATCATTTCTAGTGAAAAGGGGCGTATCCCATCCAATGAGGGCGTGGTCAACAAAATTTTTGCGGTGCTGACCTCCACCCCCGAATTTGCACAGACTTTAACACTTTCCATCCAAAAAACCACAGTCAGGAGTGAAATGCCATGGTAACATGATATCACCAGTATCACACAATGTAGCACACTATAATGATCAAATGTACCTACCCTGTCAACTAATATATCTCCTATGCTTTCAATAACATTATTATCACTTTGCTCCTGACGTGCTTTTAAGTCGGCCAGAAACTTTCCTAAACACAGAAAAACAAATTCACCCTATCACTTCATAGGTACGAATTATGGTTCACGACTTGGTCACGTGTTGTGACTGTAATTTACCCAGAACGAGGTTAAGCCCCATTCATAGGGAAGTACGATTTCTATGATGAAGAACGATATAATACGATAGAGCATGAAACAACCCACACTTCGTACAGAGAAGGAAACGTGAACATTCTTTGGTGCTTTCTGAAAAAGACTGCTTTATGATAGTAAGGATCCAATCAAAATTGCAGGTATTGTTCTATCTCACCAATTACAATGAGGATACTTGTAGAAGGAGCATCATTTGTGGCTAGCCTACGAGTGTTTGCAGGCACCGATCGAGTACAACATCAAAATTGACACTGGCTTTGGCTGCTAAAGTAGACTGACACACAGACGAGAGAAGGTATTCTATTGATTTAAGATAAGCCTTAACGATCTAATTTGCTGGTGATTTATTAATGTAAGCACAATAATAATTATTATTCTGATTATAAGCTACCATAAATACATCTGGAAATTTCGTTGCAATCACCGTCACGTAATGCGGAAATTCGTAAACAAATCTCTGTTTTTAAGACAATTTCAGGGGAAAAACACCTGCTGTCTTGATTCAGTGTTCTCTGTTCACTGGGCTACATGTTGAGGAATAAAAAGCTGTCCATCTACATTTCTAGTGGCATGGTAATACAGACAGTTCTCTAGAAATGTAACTAAGCTTAGGACCAACGACAAGATACGCTTTACTCATCCATGAATATACGGGTGTTTAAAGAGCAGTGGCACAGGGATGCTCGAAGAGTAGTGCCATAAAAGTGCTCGAAGATTATTGGCAAAGGGGTGCTCAACGAGTAATGGCATAGGAGTGCTCAAAAAGTAGAGGCATACGGATGCTCAAAGAGTAGTAGCATACGGTTGCTAGATAAGTGGTGGTCAGGGAGTGAATTAAGATGCTTACTTAGAGTATCTGACTTAGAGTAAGGAGGGAACATCTAATACCTCCCAAAAAGCTATCATAAAAAGCGAAAGTATTTTTACCGTTAATATCAAGAAGATCTTCCAGTCGTGGGAAAATCTGATCGATTTTGCTCGAATCAAAATTCATTTCCCTCAACATTCCAAAATAGTAAATCTAGACGAAAAGAAAGTTTGCTTTATCATAACCAATCATATTCTACTGTCAGCCACAATAAAACAAAGCCATAAAATTGCCTACAATGCAACACAAAACAAAGCCATAAAATTGCCTACAATGCAACACAAAACAAAGCCATAAAATTGCCTACAATGCAACACAAAACAGTAGAAAGGGAAGCAGTGGAAGTAAAACTGCTTACATGGCGCCTATGGATACAAAACAACTCATAATAAAAACAGATAATAAATTGGATGCATAACGAACTGATTAGTGAAGCGCACAACGTTATGAATCAAATACCAATTTAAAAATTGTAATACACAGAGGCCATAATCCATACATCACTGAAACGTAAGTAATTAACCAATTTAATAAACAATATAAAAGAGACCACTCGTGAAATTTACAGCATGCTGTAAGGGTTTGAATGTACTCCAAAAGAACTTGTGTAGTGGGACCAATATAAGTGCCAAATAAGTAGCTCACAGGAGCTGGATGTAATGATGATTAAGACAACAGAGGTAACATTTAATGAACATGATGAAAAAATGATGAAGGGGATGAAGGAAAACATGGTGGGGATGACTGATAATGGTGATGAACGATGATGATGATAAGGGATGATGATGACAACGAAAATCAATGACAATGACATGAAAAAGGAAAATGAAAAGGGGTAATGATGACAGACGATGATAAAGATGATGATGAGAAAGATGATGATGATAAAGATGATGATTATAAAGATGATGATAGAGATGATGATGAAAAAGATGATGATGATAAATATAATGATAAAGACGAAGAGAAAGAAAAAGATGATGACTGATAATAAAGATGACACAAAGATAATCAATATGCCTACTTTTAAGATGTAAAAATCTGTAATTACCTTGTACATTATATTCAAGGTCCTAACATAATTGCTCTCTGTTAATATCAGTTCTAGGTGTATGAAACAAAAAAGGAGATATTTATAACATACTGACAGGGCCAAAGCTTGCTTGTAAGATTAAAATAGAGTTATCAAATTACTTTCATACATTTCATGGGAGAATTCTGAATAGCCTGTAGTAAACATAACCAGTACCATCCTGTTCTGTATTTTTGAGGTAGCCACACTTAGAGAATTATTTTGAAAGAAATTACAGGAATTTTGGAACATTCTTTACAATAAATAAAATGTCTGAGGGTTGATTGACACACTATCCTTGGGTCCAAGTTTACTTGAATCTACAACTGTATGCTTTTGAGGATGTGAATAATTGCTTACTATACAGTTTTATATTATTTTAATTTTACATTCCTTATCTCAGTTGTTATAGATGGATGTCCACCACAAACTTGAAACTAATATTACAAACTCCAAGTAAACGGAACTGCATTGCATACCATAAATGACATCCTGTCTTTTAATATCTTTAGCATGCATCTTGCGCTGCACTCGTTTATCCACTAATTCACTCCATGTTTGTGGTTCGTCTTTCAAATCCAAATCGGAATCATACTATCAGAAATAACAGAACAAAGAAATTGACTGTCATACTGAAATGGTTACACAGTGATCACTCACATGAAGCTGGTAGAAGCAAACGTACTTGTGGGCCACTTCATCACCATCCCCTCCTTCTTCTTAATGTAACCGGACTATATTCCCACATTATTATACGGAATGTAAACTTTAACAAGTTCAAACTGCTGTTATCAATGTATGTCCTCTGTCCTAAGTATAAACATCTTAGTATCCTAAATATATACAATTAAACATGGATCTCATAAAAGAAAGAATGCAGATATATAAAATGGCCAGATCAAACAACTTACAATCGAAGTAAAGGATGTCTTGTGTGCGTTTGTGATAATAGACTACTCGGAAACTTTAATAATGATAACTATGAAAACGTGATTCAGGCAGTTAATCAGCATCAGTTTTATCTTAATCTATTTCTCTTGGATACTGGCTCGGATTGCAGATAGTCTAGGCCCTCAGAAAAAATTTTTTATTTCTACATCACTCATGTATTCTAAATTTCAAATGTTATATTGAATCAGTTGGTGAAAGGGAATGATGCAAATTGCCACCACACTATTTGCTACTTGAATTCTGCCCACTGCAAGATCATACAAAGAATCTTAATCTATCCAATGACAACCACTTAAAAAATGCAAATTATACCGTGGACTACTTACCTCTCCCAAATCATCATACAAATGTCCTAAAAACATGATAAAAATTAAGAGAGGGAAAATCAGAAATGATAGCACATAGACAAGCTTTTTGTACATACAGTACTTGAAACAAATAAGACCAATGCCTTAAAATTCATTTACACAATATATCATCTAAGCCCTAAAATATTAGTAATTTTATTAAGAAATTGTATCTTAACTGGTTATAAGATGGCTCGATTATACCAAAGTACAAAGAAAGTAACAATTATTACCATCCTGAAAGTCTTCATCATACATAAGAGACTCCAAATCTAAAGATGTACGAGAAGAACTCTGTTGCCTGAAAAGATAAGAGTAAGAAAAGAAATACATATACACAACAGTTGTCAAGTTAACAAATAAACAGTACAATACGTCACAGTGTGTGCATCAGTGCATGAGATCGTCAAAAAGTATTGCCATTGCTTCCCAACTTACAGAGCATGCCTCATTATCTACCACTGGCATGAAAACAACACACAGGGCATCTCCAGTTAAAATAGCAAACTGATTCACAGCCCCTTTTTATAAGTGGACTACACATACACCAGAAATTGGAGATGGTATTTAAACTGAACTTGCATTTGACCTCTGCAACTGACAGTTCATCAGACTATTTTCAGCATATTTTCGTTCAGTGTCTGTTTCTACTACAAAACATTGCTTCAATGTGAAAACCAAAATCAATAAAAATAGTTAAAAATTGGAGAACAAGGCAGACAACGAAAATCATCATTGGTTTCATGTTATTTCCATAACCTTTCCATAATTCCTTCTACTGGTAAGATCAAAGCTGGTTTGACAGAGATGTAGCAATCAGATTAGTTGCAAGTAAGTAACAAGAAAACGGTTATCTCCAAGTAAATTAACTCTATGCAATTGACCTGAGCTTAATTCCCAACAGACCTCATTTCCCCTTGTTCACTTTCAAACTTATCCTTTATGTTTTCCTTTTGCTGATTTATTTTTATACCTTTTTAATGCATTTGAAATGCAACGTTTGCCTGTTCATGACTCCTGTGTGCTTGATTTCTAGTAAAAACACACCGCACAAATTTATCACTGATGATGAAAAAGTTTGATATGAAATGTAAAATAATTTGTCAGCCTGGATTTGTCAAACAGAATGACGTATATCAGAAGTAATTTATTGAAATCAACTTGGAAATAACTTACTGTAAAGTCAATTGTGATTTACCTAATCTGATTGCTATATCTATGTCAAATCAACTTTGATCTAATCAATAGAAGGAATTGTCAAAAGTTTATGGAAGTAACATGAAGCCAACAATGATTTTAACTGTCTGCTTTGTTCTCCAATTTTTTTAAATAAGTGTACTTCCCGCTAACAGTCCTATTTCAAATATAGTCAAAAATTGTTACACGTCATCTTAATTTGACTTTGGTTTACTATTCTCCAATTAGGATTCATTTCAGGTTCAGTTCAGCATGGCAGTCTGGTTTCTCAAAAATATTAATATCATTAATTAGTTTACAGTTAATGCAGGATGTTAATTTCTTAGCTCACACAAAGAGAAATTCCATTAACATTATCATATTAAGTACAATACCCATTTGCATTTTGTGGATATAGATGTGTGCTAGAGACACTACTGCCAACAAAGGAAAATACCTTGGGTCAGCAAACTATACTATTGTCAAGGGTACACTTGTCTGCCTTTTACAACTCCCTATATGTTCTTAGATTGAGTTGGGCTTTTTGTGTGTACAAATTGGGATACTATTTACCTGGGACAACCAAATCAAGAATCACGCAGTTCCTACTTGGACCACATAGTCCCTACTTAATCTACTTGAAACTCAGCAGCCATCCAATGCTGCAATTAACTGAATCAACAGAAATTTGGGAATTAGCAAAATACAAAAATTATATTTTCCAAGCTTCACTTGTGAGATTTGAATAACCTTAATCAATGATCAATTGTAGTGTATACATCATGTTCCACTCTTGACAACTATATGAAAAGCACTGTCTGTTGAGGCACTACATAAATCTGACGTGGGTTAAGCCGAAACGCAGAAAACATTAATGAATTTCCCCCTACACACTGCTGGTTTCGTCTTGTAATACCAAGGACTTTGAAAGTCCTTCATAAAAAATTTGTATGAAGGTTTGAATGTTGGCTCTTGAGTCTGAAGGTTACAAGGTCGAGCCTAGTTGGCTTCCACTTAGTGCAGCTTAAGCTCCACTCTTGACAAATATATGAAAAACTGTCTGTTGATACATATATATATATATATATATATATAGGTTTGAATGTTGGCTCTTGAGTCTGAAGGTTACAAGGTCGAGCCTAGTTGGCTTCCACTTAGTGCAGCTTAAGCT
>JANTCA010090849.1:0-13598 GCA_024741275.1 Chironex yamaguchii
CTGAGGGTTGCAAGTTCGAGCCCGGTCGGCTCCCACTTAGTGCAGCTATTGTTGTAATGCCCACTCTTGACAAATATGTGAAAAGCAATGTGTCTTTTGAGGTATTACATATATATATGTAAAATTTGGTGCAAGCGGACGTACGATTTTGACTTATCAAATAGGAGCGCGAGTTTGCTCATTCAGCAAAGTAAGCAACCAGCAGAGATCTGTGTTGACTAATTCAAATGTCCACAGTAAAGTTGTGAATAAGAAAGACCAAGCTTGATACGCGGACCGTGAAAACAAAACAAACTTGCTGATTACTAACAGACGGACATTCAAAATCCTTTAGAGCACAAGTTTAAATATTGGCGATAAGAAATTTGTTGATGCCAGGGGCCAGGAAACTCCCTTAATTTATCTCACGAATCTTCAGGCGCTCTACACAATAAGAGCGTGACGTGCAATATTTTTTAACCTGCGCAGAGGTCAGATTTTTGGGTCAATCGTCGCCTGAAGTTTTTGGTATTACGGGACGAAACACGGCAATGCGCAAAGGGAGATTCATTAATATTTCTTGTGTTTTGGCGTACGCCTTCGGACACTGGTGCTTTGATATATTTGTCAAGAGTGGAGCACCACCACTTTAATTGCATATATATCTTCTTCTTCTTATCAAGTCACTACATATCAGACAACTACAATCTACTATTAAATGCACTGCCTGGCACAGGGGGTCAAGATCAACAGAGCTTTCTGGGTGCAAGACTCTGAGAGGAGCAGGCAGACAAGGAAATGTTACATCTTCTGCTCCTCCCCACAGAGGCAAGAGAGGTCATCATCATAAACATACCCCCACTTTGACAGGTTTACTTTGTAGCAGCTGACAGCAATCCTTAGTCGATTGCAACATGACCAGAATGGCCAGGTTTTACTGGCGCCAGATGGGATGGCTTCCAGAGGCCTGATAACTGGCACTGTATGTAGTGCTGGGGTAAGATGTTCTGTCCACAAGAAGACACGTTGATTTTCTGGACTTATGGTCAATGCCTCCACAGAATGCATAAAACTGTGCCTCGATTTTAGCCTGTTTCTTGTTAGCTTATAGCCAAATAATTATGTATGTGTATGCAATTATATATGTATGTATATAACTGTATATATCTATCACATCTCACAAATCTAGCACAATGTACAACAACTTAAGCATAAAAGGTAATCTCTATCTTAAGGAAAAGTTTTAGTCATTTGTCATTCCGAGATATCAAGTCTTAACAGACTAGACGAACATGTTTCTGCTTACCGACATAGACAAAAATCTTTGTTAAGTAACATCTAATCTATAATTTTTTGTCTATCGCAACTACTGTTTGTCAGCGTTAACTGTTTCACTTCCTACCTTTTGTAACACGCACAATCCCCAGTGTACTACCTATGTAATGCCTTACCATGTAAAAGTAACATAAAACAGGAATACGATCCATTAGCCTGAGCCAACTCCAGAACAGCGATTTGCTCACAAAACATGCTATATATATACACTATATGAGGTCTGTGTGCATGTTCTAAAACCTTCTCTAGATTTCTGGTGCGTATTAATTTAAAAATATGCTATCAAAATCTCTCTTGTCTTAAATATGAGTACTTTACCAAAAGTAGAAGAAACAAAGGAGTGGCATTATTCAAAATGTCAATTGTTTTTCTAAGGTCAACAATATATCTGTGCCCTTGCATTGGTGAAACGAGACCCCGGTATGAAAAATGGTCAATGCTTAATTTAACCCGTGAATAAAAAATTATACATTTGTGGTGTTTAAAGCTTTAAGCCCATAAGTACGTTTTTATCAAAGTTCTCATTTGCCATATTGGTCAATTAATACGTTTTTATCTTTCTTTGTTTCTTAAAACTAGTAAAGACAAGTTTGTATTCTTACTTTTACAGGGTGTAATGTTGCACTTTTCCACACTGGACTTGGGTCCTTTACAATACAGTCCTCCATACTTTGGCGGTGGATTATTGCATTCTCGAAAACGGTTTCTTTGTCCCCCTCCGCAAGGCTGACGACAAAAAGACCAACTTTCCCAACTACCCCAATTCCCATGAACTAGAAAGAAGACAAAAAGGCCTAATAGAAAGATTTTCATTTGGACGCAGCACGAGTAAACAACAACTTAATCAGCTGCTGTGTACTTGACGCATACCTCTTTGTGTGATGCTGTTCTAGGGAAAGAAATAAATCTCACTTTTTGAAGAACTAAAACCGCTGCCTATATCAGTAAAACATTGTTAAATGAGTGTACACATCAACTAATAGTTTATTGCAGAAAAAAATCCACAATCTACGTCTCTGAATTCAATGTACAGTAGTAATACTCCGGCAAGCCAAGCTATTGAGTCACTAGTATTAGTTCAGGTATCAAGCAACCAATTATCACGTTGGGATAACAAATGATTAGATGGAGTAAAGATGCACTGTGTCTTAGACTGAGTGCATGAGTAATTCAAACTTTTTTTGTCAATTGCTTGCTAATAACGAAAATATTCAAATATGTTTCCTTTAGGAGTGTTTAACTTGATTATATTTATGTATTTATATATATCTCCTTAAACTAAAAGCAATTGTTACCTAATGATATGAAGGAAGAGAAAATCTATTAATAAATGGATTTGTAGTTTTATGTCAAACCTTTACAAGGATGACTATTGCATCCTTTGACCTCATCCCATGAAATGCCGCTGCATTTATGTCCCCCGTTAAATGGGCGAGGATTGGTGCAGAAACGATATCTGTACATTGAACCAAGACCACAGGACTTTGAACATTGACTCCATGCTGTCCATAATGACCAAGACCCATGCACTGAAAAGGAGAAATTATAAACATGACATTCCAGCCACATTTTATACTTTGCATGTTTACGAGGATCTTTTGTTGTTATAACAAGCGATGACAATGAAAAAGTTATAATAGCTAAACTTACAAAGTGTACTTGAAGAGTGAAACAAACGTTGTATGTGACAAGTCATATCTTGTAGCTTTTCTATTTATAACTTTTTAAAAACTGTTTTGCTTCTTAAAGGCATTCTGTTAGGCCGTTGATTAGATTACATTAACACACCCTTGATTGATCTATAGTACAATATAATGATACGAAACGTGCAATGTATGTGTATTATTGCATTTCTCAACGTAAACAAACTGTTACTCAAGAAATCCTATTTCGGTTTTTAAAATGTTTTTGGCATTGGGAAGAGGAAGAATTACAGGTCCTATGGTTGGTGTCTTAACTCTACTTGCGTAATGTGTCACAAAATGTTTGCCCTGACGAAAGCTGTACAACATAGTTCCTCTTGTACTTCATCTGCATAAGATGATATGATGCAACAACAGAATTTTGTTTCGGTAGCACAAATGACACAGTTAAAACAGATTCTGATTGTCAGAATTATTTCTTTCCTTTACGAATGGCTTGAAAATGAAAATGAGGCTAATAATATTATAAATTTTTCAAGGAGAAGGGAATTATTTGACTTCCTTTGTCATACCCAATGAAATTGGCAAGCAGTAGTGGTATAGTTGATAAGACGGTGATCTTGCAAACCAGTCGATGAGACTTGGAGCTTGCGTCGCCATAAGCATAATGCCAGTAATCAGGGAATATAGCAAGACCTCACTGTCATAATTAGCGCACTTGCCAGTGAATTCTCTTTCTTGGT
This sequence comes from Chironex yamaguchii, assembly GCA_024741275.1. NCBI lineage: Eukaryota > Metazoa > Cnidaria > Cubozoa > Chirodropida > Chirodropidae > Chironex > Chironex yamaguchii. The sequence continues at coordinate 3,701 of JANTCA010090849.1, forward strand.
ATTAAAACGTCACGTTCGATAACGATTATTCTGCACGACAAAGAGGCTAGAGATGTCAAACGTACGCAACAATAGCCTCACCAAAACACGATAGCATTAAGATATAAGGATAGACTAATACAAAAAGATATTACCTACCTGGACATGCTTGAATGTTGCAATCAATTTCATGCAATAAACTCTTAGTACAGACATACCCTCTCTTGCAGGCACGATATCGTCTACGTAAACCACCACCGCATGTTTTGCTGCAAATGCCCCATGTTGCCCATTGAGTTAGGCCAACGTCAGCTGTTCAAAAGATGATAAAATAATAGTGCAAATCATTACAACTATACTAAAGTTGTTGTACATTAGGATTAAAGATTACTTATAACTCAACAATCAATGTTTACATACTTATTACACGTTTTAGTGTAGATATAATACGATTTACACAATTGATGCAGTCAATGATTGCAAGGATATAATTCTTGTATTTGACTGAAAAGAATATTTTTACTGTCATGATGGTGTTAAATTGAAATAAAGCTATTAAATTTACTTGCCATAAGCTCTATTACACTTAATTTTGACAATGGTCAGGGAGCACTGGATTAAAACATCGGCGACCACAAACGCGCCAAATGACTTTCCTACGATTGGTTTATATCATCCTTGTGAGCATTTTTTAACAATAGTGGATGGTGGGCACCATCGGCGACCGGGCAACGAATCGGGAAAGTTCAACCCAGATCAATACTTAAGATGCTGAATATTCTTTTCATTGGCTGAAGATGAGACACGCTTGTCTCAAAACGTCCTAGCAGAATCCAAGTAAATTCTTAATGGATTAATCTGTGCGATAAATTGTTCGTATAAAAGCATGGAGTGATTAACAAGGGACTTGTCCATTTTGTAATTCTGAAATGTTGTTCCTTGTAATCATAATTTTCACATTTTTAACTGATATCTCAATCTCAACTTAAATGGTAGGGCTTTATTCAAAATTTAGAAATGTGACTATGAGAGCAACGTTATAAAGCTAGTAAATGATCTGCAATTTTTTGCTTCCTTCTACAAATTAGCTTTGAAACAATATGCAAAAGATTTTGCTAACCTTTTGCAAAACAGTTGCAGACTATGCGTGTATTTTTGTCCTTAAAATTGCTTATGTTACATGAGACTATTTCAGGAATATTCTTAAAGCCAACACAAATGTTTTCCTTTATCAATAAACTTGGTTGATATTCATGTGTCCACTTTTCGGTATCTTTTGTGCTACTGCAGTCGAGGGATAAGGTGCTTGTAAAGTCAGCGCCATCAAAAATATTTTTGAAGATGGAGAAGGTATCCTTTACTTCAAATTTTGGATTGCAGTAAAGATGTAAAAGTTTGCAACTTTGATGACAGTCGTGTCCAGGAGGACCAAGGTATATACCTAAGTAGATAATTTAAAAGCATTGAAAAGGTTAAGCAAGAGGTATCATGGATTCAAATGTTACATCAACAAATGCAATTTGGTAATTACTGTTACACTGACATAACATTTGGTAAGACAAAGGACATAATAAGTTACACTGAGTTAAATATTGTATCTTACGTTTAATCATTCTCAGAGCTTGCTTGGAGAGCTTATTCAAGACGATTGATGATAAAAGTAGTTTATCAACTCACTTGTTGAATAAATGCAGAAAATTTTGCAACTATTTACCTGTATCAATATGCAAACTTCAGACAGCACAGAGACTTATAAGAATGCAATCATGGCAATGTTAAGGCGTGGGATTCGATGACAAAGCACTTAGATTAGTACCAAATCACTCAATTAGACTTTTTGATGAATACTGTATTGATGTCTCATTGCCAGGTACGTAAACAACAGATTATTAACTGAATATATATGTAGTAGCTATCACCTATCGTTTAGGCGATACTACATCAATGCTATTTTTCGTATTTATTATTTTATATTATAGTAGACCGCCCATGAGATGGCATGACCAAGTGAGGAAGGACACTGGGCTGCCGTTGGGTACAGCATTCCGAAAAGCGCAAGACTGAGCCAAGTGGTGCAGGGTTGTGGAGGTAGCAAGGGGCCTGAGTGCCAAGGCATATGATGATGATGATGATGGTTATATTACGAGTTTTTATTTATCTTTCGATATAACCATTTTGATTTTAATGTTTTCCCCAAAGTAAGAAATTGATTTTATTGTTTTTCTCTCCTTTATCATTCCTAACTTTGCCATAGGAGACTCTGTCAATCTTACAATTACTGAGGATTTTCAAGGTCTTCTCATGACGATTTATAGCATTCCTTTCACATGAACTCAAGCATCTCCTTAAATAATATTCTTTATCCTGAACAAGAGCTTATAGGTACCAATTTCTTCACCTATATTCATGGACTTTTTATCGTGTTTTAGAGGAACTGCAAAGCTTTACACTGTTATAATATGATGAGACATAGAAACAAACTACATTACCTGTGCATGGGAAACGGTTGCATTGTATACTTTCCATGTTTGATCCTTGACATGGCTGTCCTCCTAGTCCAGGAGTAGGATTGGAACAGCTTCTGAAGCGAATAATTTTACCTTCTCCGCAACTACGGCTACACTTACTCCACCTGCCCCACTTGGTCCAATTGCCATCTCCTATAGATATCAAAGAGCCCAGTAAACAATATTCTCGTTGGATGAAATCGAAAGTATCATCTGAACTGAAAATGTTAATTACTGATCAACAGCTTGATAATTAATTGAAACCGTTTCTACTGTCGTTTTGTAAAATAACAAACCCACTAAATATACATGTTCAAACATTAGTTTGCAATGGATTTAGTCTACTTAAATCCGCTATCTAATACGAGATACGTAAAGCTAGCAGAATGCGGCAAAATTGACATTTAGAACTAAGTTTTAAAGAATGTGTTGATATTATTGTAGATCTAACTACAGTAATTCTAATTATCGTGCCACTATTTTGCATTTAGAATAAGAATAAAGCTCTATGTCTTCATAAAAACAACGACCAAATGTCACTAGCTTTGTTACATTACTTGGTCTTTTTGTTTCTCCATAAGTCCAGTTTGTCGCCAAACCAGGACCCTTCTTCGTTGCTCCAGCCACGGAAAATTTGTAAGCGGTAAAGTATTCGAGATTATCCACCACAACCTCGGTTTCCGTGACGTTTATAACAATTGTAACATTAGCATCACCGTCTCTGCCAAGAACTCTGTAGTAAACATGGTAACCGATCAGGATTCCTGTTGGTAGCACTCGTGGAAGAGGACTCCAGGATATTGATACAGTGTTTACCGTTGCATCTGTTACTGACACGTTTACTGGTGCCATCGTTGGTACTGAAAAAAGAATCAACATTACATTGAGAATAATTGGATAAAAAGTTTTGATGACCGTCAGCGTAAAAAGTTTCGTGAACTAGAATCATTTGATAATCCTTTATTGACTTTTCAAAAAGAAAACTCAAGCAAGACAGGACAGACAAGGTGTAGAGTGTAAGAGATCATAGATGATAACGGAGAAAGCAAATGATGACATGGCATCCTTGACCGGTCTTATAAGGACACAAGATAGTGGGAAGACTTGACAAGTAATACTTAAAGTCTTGCAATTTAAGAAAAATATTTGATTCAAGATATACCTAAAATACCTCACATGGGTGTGAGAAAATCACTGTTGAATTTTTCGTTAGTCTTAAAAGGTTCTTACCAAGAAACAGAAGCATTAATTACTGCTGATTTGTTTGGTGTAATCAATAATCAAATTATATCCAATAAATATTTCACTTCGCTGTAGAACATTTTGTATACTAGGAAAACAAGCCTTTTGATAATATGGAAACTTTTCAGTATTTACTCTTCTCTTCACGTCTACCACCTCATATTATAGCTAACAAACCTTAATACCTGCTTTTAATACCATTTCAAGACCACTGATATTTAAAGTTAGTATAGTAATTTTGCTAGATAAGAGAGATAAATCTAGCTTACCTTCTTCATCAGTTTTGATATACTGTCTCACATATCGACCTATTCCTACCCTTGTCTGAGCAGCAAGTGTGATGAGATAAGTTGAAAATACTTTAAGTCCTTGAATATGTATGCCTCTTTCGATTGTATTTTGTTGATCTATTACCTTGCATGCATCATCGAGACCTTTAACATCATTGCAAGAGTACCATGCAATGTTGTATGATGTTATTTCACCATTTTGGTCCATGATGGGAACTTCTTTCCACTTTATGTACAGCCTCGTAGAGCTTATGTTAAATTCTACTTTACTCGGTACTGCAGTTGGAACTTCATAAATAAAAATGATAGCCAACAATATGAAGACATTTGCAGTGTAAAATATAAAACACAGAAGTCGTCAACAAAGAAAAGGCGAAGAAGAACTATGAAATATAGAATAACGAAACTTACAGTATATCGTTAATGATATCACATTGCTATTCAATATTATAACAACTAAACAACTTTAATGCATATCTTTCCTGTGATATGTATATGGGGTAATTATCTCTACCAGGAGATTATGTTTCCGTTGAGCTTTCCTTGTATGTCTGTTTGTCTTTGTGTCTGTTCGTTAAGAAGCTAACGTATGGATGGATTATGACGAAATTTGCAAAAAATGTCTGACCTATGATAAAGAACAATTGGCTAGATTTTGGAAATAATCCAAATAAACTCCTGGATTCTGGATCACTTTTTCGATAATGAAACCTTCATAGAGCTATAAAAAGGATAATCCAGTTACCATATTTGGCATTTATATCTTATGTCCATACGAAAGTGACTAGCAAAGAAATCAACTAGGGGAAAACCCCTGTTGTTTCAATAACGATACAGTTCCTCCGGAGGTTTGTGCTCTCGGAGTGCTCTCAGTTAACGAAGGAACAAGAAGCATGCAATGTCAGTGCCTTCTATAGAGTATCATAACTTACACTATTTTAGAAACTAATTGCGGCATCCTGAAAACAACTGAAAGCAAAACAGGTCAACTTAACCCTTTATTGAGGACTTATTATTACGAAATATAAGTGATGCGGCTAAAATGATAATGATAAAGTATTAAGAATGACTTTAACATGCAATAACCAACAAATAACTATTACGTTTGTAGCATAACTATTATGAGATTCTCCAGCTTAAGTAGAATGAAGATACAGATAGTAGAATTACAGCAATTCTCTCAATGATCAAATTCTAAACTGCTTTCCTTACTGTATTCTTCTGTGGTAAAGTTCAAAACTCCTTTTCTTCCACATCCAACACTGGTACATCCTGACACAGACACTGTATATGTAGTAAATGCAAACAATTTACTGATAGTGGCATTGAACATTATATTTTCAACAACACCCTGATGGCACTGATGCAAGCTCCCATTTCGAAGTTTTCCTGTGCATGTTACTTGATAGGATATGATAATGCCAGCTCTTGCATGTACAGGAATGCTAGTCCAAGAAACTGTGACAGATGTGTTTGAAATGTTTGAAGTCTTTATGGTAGACGGAGGAAGTTTTGGGACTAGAATTGTGAAAGACAACCTTAAGCAGCAATGGGAATATTTGAAATTGAGATGTCTAGGTTAAAAATTTACGTGCAAACCTATTGCTAATCACAGTGAAGATTTTTATCATAGCTTGTTTTGGTTAGATTAAGCCGTAAACGATCTCGCAAGGGGTCGGTACAATTAGCGCAGAGTAGAAAGCTCATATCGAATGTAAAATTAACAGAAATTACACCTCTTACTTCTGAGTTCAGTGCATAAACTTTCAATCATGTTATTACCTCTGGGCATGAAATTGTATCTGAGAGCAAGTGAGATTGTTCTAACAGATATGTTTTTGAAAGTACTTAAGCATATTTCATTCGTATATTCTAAATCTATAATTTCTTGAGCCCCTTCTAAATTAGTTGATAGACAGTATAGTTTATAGTCACTTGATTGCAATACTGACATTGATAATGATATTGTGCTTTTCTACAAAAGCAGTTTCGTTTGTGACTGTCAATATATTCATACATAACTGCATTTAATGGATTATGCAAAAGGAGGAAACTCAAAGAAATCTAGAAATAAGCTAGGAAATAAAACATTTTCAGACTTACTGTACTGAATAGCTGAAATTGGTTATGCCTTGCATACTTTATGATAACAACATGTAGATATCTAAGGTATAGATTTAGATGTACAGTAAGCTTCGGTACATAGTATTTTTGATTTGCTTTATACTTACCATCTTCAAGTGTTTTAACCGTTATTTTGGACCAAGGTCCTATGCCCACAGATGTGTAAGATGTAGCTTTAATAAAGTACAATGAAAAGGGCAGAAGATCTTTTACACACATTGTTAAGCCATTTCTCATTGTTGGCATGTCAAGTTCAGTCAAGTTTTTTTCCCTGTACAAACCATAACATAAAACGAAGCCTCGTAGAACACCATTCAGCAGGTCCACTTGAGGTTTCTTTAAACTCAAGCATATTTCTATGCTCGATTTGCGTATTACATCAAAATCTTGGAGATGCCCATCAGGCTCTAAGTGTGTAAATGGAAAGCATACTTTAAAAATGCTTAATATTAGAAAAATGTTGATTTGAAGAACATACCTTTCATCATGTGAGTTATCATCGACTCTGATAGTCAATCATACCTAAGCAAACATGCTTTACTAAATATACTGAGTAATAAGCATTATACCATGTGATAGGCGTGGCATGTGGAAGCTACCGTGTAGGTATTTGCATGCAAAGGTCTGATATATCATGGATACCTTGCTTTACAATCAAACCAAGATGATCTTGAGAAGACAAATTACACAGATTGTAAAGAAAAACATTCTTAGAAATTCACAGGCTGCCCTCTTATGCAATGTATTAAAGTAGATCCTCGCTTATCCGAACGGCCCGAGCTTAAATGAGTAACGAAAAGTTCAGATAAGCTCAAAATTTGGATAACCGTGGTCCTTCAAAAAGTAAAATCTTTTGCCACGCATTGCACTAAAAGAAGAAATTATTACAAAAGGTAGATATTTTCTCAGAGTGACTCACGAAAGAAAAGGAAAACAAACATTGATTGGTTATTGTTGTAGTCTGTTCATAAATCATTTAATACAAAGCGTTCTATATTGGCAGATCATTTTTATTGTTTTTAAATGGACAACCATGCAGAATCACTCTGTTAGCATGGAAAGGTATTTTTAAAAACTCTTTAAAAGAATTTCTTTCTAGTCGAGGTGTTTGGATAAACGTGGTTCGGATTATCGAGGGCGCACTCCATTGTTTCAACACAAAATCAACCGAGATTAAACTTAGTGGTAGGGGCTCATAGATTGTTACAATCAAGTAAAATGTACATAAGAATCTACAAAACTGGCAGACCAGAAAACACCTAGGTTAAACTTTTAAAGTTAAGCAAAAAGAGCATTTAGCATATTTAACAGCTGGAAATTCTGAAACAATCATAACTTGAAAAATTTTAGAACGTAAGAAAACGTCAGAGCATTGTTATGTAGGGTATGGGAATTTACCCAAGTACCAAACAGCGGAATTCAGCTCAAAGGATCCGAAACCAGACTTAAGATGTACCATGATGTTTACGTTATCATTATGCCAGAACGTCATCGCTTATTCCTAATGTACTTGTACTGTTTTGTATTGTTATTTTCGATAGAAAGTCATAAAATGTATGCATGGTTTCAATACCATCTATTTAAGCAAAATAATTGTATTTAACATCTAATATTTTTTAAAGTATGGATATACGAGTTAAATTTTAGGGGAATTCCAACAATTATCGCTTAGTGGGAGGGGGCTCTCATATTTTGTTACATTTTATTAAGATAGTTTGAAGGGCATAGAGGTCTTAACGTACATATTACGTACCAAGAGATGGTTAGCAAATAAACAGAAAAAAAAATTTCCTAAAAGGAGTTAAATACATTTCCCGTACTCCCTAATTCCCATGCAGCTATTGTTTTATCGACTTTTCGATCTTAATCGAATATAATTACAAAACAACACCGCAATAATATTTGAAATTTTGTTGGGCTTTGTGCTGTCTCGTGTGCATGAATAAATGGTGTCCCGGTACTTTAAAATACAGTAGCAGGAACTTCGTGGATTGTTGAAGTAATAAACGATTTTAATAATGATCAAGAATGTCTTGTGTTTGCAGTGTTACAGAATCAACAATCTTTTTGTAGTACAAAAGCTGAAAATCGCCTTGAAAACGATCGACATCGCGCTTAAAAATACTTGTTCGTCTGACACTCTTCAGAGTATTAATCATCAGAATGAAAATTATAGATGTCTGCCACCTTTTTATACAAAGCGTGTAGCAAAACTAGCCAATCATAAGCAAGAAAGGAAACAAAGAAAGAGAAAATGAAGAAACAAAACATAATTGGAAGAGTCCGAAGGGAAAAAACGAACTCTTTCTGATTTAATGTAGACAGACTCCAATAGACTTAGATGAAAGGACGATCTAGCTGTGCCAATTATCCGAAATTCTCGTCCTTAAACAAGATTGACCAGAATCGCTATGACAGAATCGCATGGGTTTTAAATCTGTGTTTCTATGCGGATAGAAACATTACCTAGCCAAGGACGTTTTTAGTCAGTGGAGGTGGGAGGTGAAGAGACTGTTGCGTTATATCATACAAGGTGTGTTGACTCCAGTGTTACTATCAGTTCCAGGAAGAGGGCTCTGAAAAACGGTCAAAATCTGCGTCACTTAATTTTTAACTGTCCCTTGCTAGATCTATGCCTCTGCTGAGGCTGTTTTGGAATCTTCCTGTTGCACTTCCTGATACGTAGCTGTGTATTGAAGTAAATTTCTTAAGCATGTCGAAAATGTTTTTGAACAAACTAGGCTATAAATCAAAGGATATGGTGCCAACTATCTTGACCAATGCCTAGACGTTAATAGATGTCCATATTCATCTCCTCGACAATTCAATAAGAGAAGCAAGAGAGGCAATTTTCGATAGATAATATTAATTGTACTTACTGTCTTCATCAGTGAATACCCATAAATCGTTACTCCAAGGCCCGCCACCTTTTACTGTAAATGCTCGAATAACAAAACTGTAATTGGTAAATTTCTTCAAGTTGTCCACTGTAAAGTTTAATGACCTGCTTGCAATATACAATGTTCTGGTATAAACTTGTCTGGGTAAAATCTCTGTCATATTAACTGACTGAAATAGTTTAAGCGTATAATTGACTATGAGCCCATTTTTACAAGACGACATCTGATCCCACTTGATCCATATAGCTGTAGAACTTCTATTTCCAGAGGTTATGTTTGGAGGGGCACAGCTAGGTATGTCCTCATCTGTTGAAATATTCATATGGTGGGTCCATGGTCCACAACCAATGTATGTACACGCCTTCGCTTGAAATATATACAAGGTAAAAGGCAACAGCTTATCAATAGTGGTCGTGACAATCTTAGAGGGATAAAGAATGTAAAGAGCTTCATTGCAGGTCTTATTCGAAAGTGCCATATTCTGATCAGCTGACACATTTCCATCCAATTGTGTCTTGTATCGACTAGTCAGTTTGACTGCGGTTGGTGTATTTGACAGACATTTGACCCTAAAGTTGATGATATAATATAATATAACGCCATTTTGATGCCGTCTTGAAACATTTCCAACAGTTATATGAATAGACTTAGAAGATATATTCACAGCTTCAAAGATCACCGGAACGTCATTTGGGACTTGCAAAAAAAAACACAAGAAAGCCTGTGAGTTGAAATGATTAAGCTCAGTTATAAGCCATAAACAAACCTAAATGTCAGACAAAGTATCTATCTATCTATCTATCTATCTATCTATCTATCTATCTATCTATCTATCTATCTATCTATCTATCTATCT
>JANTCA010090852.1:0-13594 GCA_024741275.1 Chironex yamaguchii
CATACATACATACATACATACATACATACATACATACATACATACATACATACATACATACATACATACATACACAAGAGTATAGCTTAGTGTATATGTGGGAGTAAGGAGAAGACAGATCTACTACATTTTATCCCTACAAGCATGTTTCATGATAGCTCACTCTTCAAGGGATTTTTTAAGAAAAGATATTTCCTTGGTCAAATATTTGATCTTTTCTATATTGCATGTGGGCAAAAAAGATCTATCAGTCATTTTTTCTTGTAGTGCCTAAGAAAAAGAAAGGAAAACAGAGGTTGAAGGAAATTTCAGCCAAAGGAGAGAAAACAGATCAGGATTTGATGAGTGCTTATGTTGATAAGCCACCCAAAGATGAGGTAAGAACAATTTGGTTAATTTGATTGAAGCATTTAATTTGGTGTATTGCATGTTTATTGATTTGGTAACATAGCATCCAGGTAAAGAGAAGATGAGTATGAAAACCATAATTTGTTGGTATCTTGGGACATTTATATTAATTTTTGCATAGAATAGCTTTAACGTAAGCAGATATAAGAGGTAGCATCGAGGAGAGGACTTGGTCCTTTGTTTGAATCCTGTCAACTTTCAAAGATCTCGTCCTTTTTCATAAAGGAACAGCATGAGATCCTACTGGTTATTAAGCTTGTGTTTCTACTGTTATGTTCCTTATGTCTAAAGGTATCTGAAACTGCCAAAACGATTCCCTGCATGTTATGCCCATATAGCTTATCTATATATAAAAATAATTCTAATATTGTCAAGAAAACACTATCACCTTTCTTGTCCCCCATGTAATCATAAGGAATGTAGCCATAACCTGTCAAGTTCATATTGTTACATGGTATTGTCTGTGATTTCTTTAATTACATTGTAATTATACTCAGGGTTAATTGTTGTTGTTGTTTTTATTGCAAAGCATCTTCTAGACCTCAGTTGATGTTTTCTTGTGGCAGAGCTTAGCTTGAATAAGGTGGAGACAATTTTCGTCACACTGCTCCATGAACACTGTTTGTAGCAGTGACATCTTTGGAGCCTTTAGGAGGAGCTCACCATTCTTCCTGGCATGTTGTTTTATGGGCTTTTAGCCACAAGAAGCTGTTTTGGGACTTGCACGAGGAGCCAGGCCTCCAGGAACAATGGTGTTAGAGCATTCTTAGAATTAGTCTTTGAATTTAAGTAGGAAAGAAATTGATAGAAAACTATTATGCTGAACATAACATTGAAACATCAAATAATGCTGTATTTTGAGCCATACGTTTATGTGTACACAAGTATATATCCACATATATATGTGCTTGCCTCTTACTGCTAGTTGTAACAATTCATATTTTTAAATGGATTTTTCATTTGATGGGTCCCTGCCTTATTTTGCACTAACTTTGTTTTTGTTTCACCAGACATCAGAATCAGAGGAAACAAAAGAAGAGGAACAGGAAGGAGAGCCTGAAAAGTTGCAAGAGGAAGAAGCAACTTGGGAAGATAAAGAACATGAAATTGAGAAAGATGTGGATGCCATTGTACCCAAAGTAACATCAACTGCCATTATAAGTAATGAAGATGGTATGATCAATTCACTTTTAACTGTCATGTTATGGATAAAGCAGTATTTAGTTTGGACGTATTTTGGCTCTGATTTTTATTTCTGTGTTGTGAAATCATGCCCTTGTCACTTGTAAGGACAAAATGCACTCACATTCTTTTGATGGGTTTGTATGTGGCTGTCACATGAACAGTACAAGAACACCATTCTTTCTGCTAAGCAGGGGTATCAGTTTTAGTCTGTTTAATTTTAGGATGGTAATGGCAATGGTATTATCATTTCATGATTGGTGTAGTAGTTAGTACCTGTTTCAGTGGATATTTCTTCTTACCTTTTGCTTGTTGCAAACTCATCTTAAATTTGCTGTTAAAGATGTGGTCAGGTTTATTTTTGGCTTTATTTAATTTGAGTTTTTTGTTTGTTTGATGATATATGTCATTTTTCTGACCTGTACTGCAGGAAGTGTCAATGAAAACACCAAGCGCCAGTATGACAGAGACTTTCTTCTCAAGTTTCAGTTTTCATCCATATGCACAGAAAGACCAAAAGATTTACCAGATATAGAAATTGTACTTAACAGAGCACATGAACCAACAAAACCCATTGCAAGGTAAAAGGAAAAAACTTTTTTCCATGCCCTTCATATGTGTATATATACATATACACTTGAAAATTATCTGGCAATGACTAAGGTGGCATTGAAAACATAAATAAAAAACTTAAATTACTTGTGGAGGTAATCAGCATTAAGAATGTGAGTTGACAGAGTTTTTCTATTGAAATATGGTCCGCGTGTATATATATTTATAGTTGTCAGGAATGGAGGATTACCACAATAGCTGCATAATGTGGGATCTAAAAGTCCTTTGAAAGTCCTTCACCAAGCCTTTGTGCCAAGATGGCATGGATGTTTGAGTGTTGGCTCTTTTGTCTAAGGATTACAATTTCGAGCCTGGTTGCCTCCTTATGTATAAATTTATCTATGCGCTCTGCACATTTATTTATTGAACACTGTTTTTCAGGAATTATCAAAACATGGGCTTATATATGTAATAAATATGTTGAAAATCAGCTGGAAAAATTTGCAGGGTTGAGCTCAGTGGCGGCCGGGGTGGTACTAGTATTAGTATAATACCACTTTTTTCAAATTTAGCAACTTCGTTTTTAAAAAAGAAATCTAAATAGAATTGCATCATGTCAAAGGAAAAGCAACTGTGACGTGCAAGGAGACATACACACCATAGACACCCAATATATCTGTGCGACGGCCTTTGTTTCTCCTAATCCTTACTGACAGATTTTCTTTTCAGCAATGGAGCCGCTATGAGCAAGGTATTAGTTTCAGATTTCTAATACCTACCCAACAAAATTCTTTTGTATGCCTCAGTATACATGACGTAAAATTCCTTTGTGGAGTGCTGCTATAGGAATAGGTCAACAAGGTCAAAGTATTAGTTTTTCATTTCTAATACCTTGGTGGCTGAGGCATATCGATGGTCTGTTGGAATAATGAATTGTACTTTTGAAGAAGGTTATTGTTGGAGTGTTTCTCACATTTTTGAACTTCTGTCATCTCAAACAAGTCTGACACACAAGCAGGGTCACTAGCACAAAAACAGTTATTTAAGGAAAGAATAGTAAATAGATTGAAGTCATATAATTGATGTAGATTTGAAAGTTTTTCAAGATAGTAGCTTGGGTAATTTGGGAAATTTGTGTAAAATCAGGGTCTTTTGCATTGAAGATCTGGGTATTTTTAAGGGGGCTTCCACCAACCCTTCACGGAGGCTTATACCGACTCCCAAGTGGATTATCAATAATTTGTGAGTGAATCGACACAATTTTGGGGGGTCTAATACCTACAATACTTCCATTGCACAATCTTTGAAAGAAGCCGCTTGCAACAAACAGGGGATCACGTCCAAACATTGCCAGTGAGGTTCTTGCTCACAGTGGCAATTTGGTGCTGCCAAAAGTTTTGATGGATTCCAAGGACTGATAAATATATATGTATGCATAGAGCCAATATTCAGCAATAGTGTACAAAAACATATATGGCTCAAAAATACACCATTCTTTAACCTTTCAATTTTATCCGAGTGTAGAATCACAACATCAAACAATGGTCTATCTTTGTTTCATATATATGTATACTTTGAATTTTTAATGATTTGCTATCAGACCATGTCACAATTTTGCCTTGGTGTAGATGGTCACATTTCTATCCATATAAGCATTTGTGACAAGTGGATGACACTGAAATGTGCTATCTAAAAAGTACAAGAAGTTACTAAAAGTACAGTAGATTAGATATATGTTCACATTGGTTACATATAGATTATTTCATATTTCGTTGTAGCATGTATGTTATAGATATTGTATTTATACCCTGTAGGTCACAAGGTAGTGACTTTACCCCACATTATTTGAGGCAGGCAAGTACTGGACGACAGGCAGCAGTTGGAGGACGTGGTGGAAAAGGCGGTCGCAGTATGCCGATTATGCCTAAGAAAATAATACCTTCATCCTTTGACAATAAAGTGACCTTGAAAAAGTCTGAGAATGCTTGGGTTAGGCCAACTGTCAAGGCAGAGTCTATGTCGGAGGGTGAAAAGAATAAAGATGTAAATATGAATTATTTTTGTATACCAGAAGTTTCATTTTTGAAAGGTTCTCCTTGCCCAGCTTAAATGCTCTTACAATATTATAGCTTTAATGTATTTGTAATTACCCTTTGGTCTAACTTCTAATCATAATGTTGGAAGAAGATTAAAGTGAAAATATTAAATGAAAGCCTGTTTATTTAATGGTGAAATATTTAAGGTATGATAAACAGTGTTGTTTGAGGTGATGAAGAATATTATTTTGTTTATATCTGCCCTTGTAAAATGTCTTCTTTAACTTTTTTTGTGCTGTTGATAGGCATTTTATTGTATGGCTAATGGCAAACTCCTTTATACCTGCTGTTTCTGTAGTCCCACCTGTAATATTTGCATAGGATAGCATAAAAACAGCAGTTGTTTTCTAGTGAGTGTAAATAGCCTTAATGATATTGAGTTGATTATTTGCACATTGATGAGAGGATTCCCCCCAAGCAAACTGAGGTGTCATTTTGTATTTTTCCATGAAAGGTTAAAGTATGATGTTTCTTAGCAAAAAGAAAAATAAATGTGTTTTATAACCTATTGTTAATAAAAATGACAAGTTAACTTATTTGTTCATAATTATCTCCAGGAACTATATAGAGCTGTCAGAGGTATTCTCAACAAGCTGACACCACAGAAGTTTGAGACATTAGTTGGTAAAATGTCTGCATTGATGATTGACACCCCAGAGAAAATGGAGGGTGTCATTGATATCATATTCCAAAAGGTATGTTAAACAATCTGTTTGTGTAAAATTTACGGCACACTTGAAAGCTGGACATTTATTGATATTGCTTAGTTCTAGCTATGATTTTGGCTACCCAGCTGACTTGGCTCATACATGGTTGTGCTCATGTGTAGATATCACACTGTCAGACAGTGGATTTTATGGAAGTCATCCTTCTAAGTAGACTTTAGTCATTTAGTGATAGACAGGTGGAATCTTTTCCTTGGCATGTGACATAATCAGTTTGCAATTTCTGCTGTGGTCTAGCCAAGTACTGTCAGTTGATTAGTTCTCTGCAGTGCAAGTGTTATGTTCATGTTAGAAGTTCCTTTCAGACAATGATAGTGTCTATTCCACAGATATTCATAGGCGAGGATGCTTATAGTTAGATGTCCAGTTATTTGCACCTTGTTTGTGTATGGTAGCTATACATAGGACCCATTTGCACTAGAGCAAAAACATAATAAAACTAATACAGTATTGTTGTATCTTCAAAGGTGGTGTATGTTTTTCAGGAAGTTGTTAATTGGTACAGTGTGAATACCATAATTTGCAACATGACCAATGTTTAGAATTTGACTAAACCATCAAAGATACTGTTTTAGAGCCTTGGTGGAGCATCTTCTCATTAACTAGTAGGATTAAAAAGCATGAAACAGAGAGGCTTACGATCTCAACTGTCATTAGTCAACTGGAATACCTGTGACAAATCCAAGCTAGCACAGGGCTATGTGCTGAAGAATGACAGGTAGATGACGTCCTATAAATCTTATCCGTGACTTAAAACAGCTGTGTGCAAATGCCAATTTTTACTAAAGTTTGAAACCTGATAATTTTGTCTAAATTGTGGTGAGATTATCCAGTTTGTCATGCGTCTAATGTAAACAGGCTCTTTGCCTAAGCCTTTTTATTATATGCCTTTTAGCATTTTGATCATTACTGTCGTGACACTTGGCTGTATGCTGTTTTTTTCTAGGCCATTACAGAACCTTCCTTCTGTGTTGCTTATGCAAAAATGTGTAAAGTTCTTGCAAGCAACCATGTAAGTGTCATTATTGCTTTTTCCGTCTACTTTTACTGCTTTCTTTGTTAAATTGCCATTGTGGAAGCATCTAGCAATTAATAATTTATGGTACCTGGTATGATCAACTAACAAAAACTGTTTAAATGAAAAATACAAAGGTATTTCTTACTTTTTAAGGGTCCTCTGACCATTTAAATGATACATTAGTACTCTGAGTTGCATTGCCACTGAACCAGAGTTAGTATGTGTGTCTGTCCAATTTTTGTAGCGCTTTGGTAATGTGAATTCCATTAAAGTGAATGTAATGGTCTCTCATTGTCCCCCCATGACAGCAATCACTGCCAGGAGAAACCAAGGACTCGTCTATGAATTTTCGTAGAATTTTACTTAATAAATGTCAAAAGGAATTTGAAAAGGAGAAAGCTGACGAAAAGGCGCTTTTAGCTGAAAGGGAAAAGCAATTTGACAAGGTAAAGCTCTTTTTTTGTCTGAGTTTCTTATCTTCTTCTGTTACGTTGTGGCAGTTACTATTTGTGTAACACCTTGTTACCTGACGGTATTTTACTCTAGTGCATGCAGATGGCATTAACTGCGATCAAGTAAATGTCAGGGACTGACAAAAGTAACGGACAGCAGAAAATGCTAAGCATTTTGTAGAAACATTGGCATTGACTAGTAATTGTCGTCTGCCTGGTCTCAGGTATTAACTTTGATAGAAACTATAGTTGCTATTTTTCTATTTTATAGTTTTTCAATGTTGTCCTTTTCATTTGACATTATTGATTGTTTTTGTTCAGCATTCTTAATTGATTTGCTTTTGTTTGTAGTATTTGCTTACTCTAAGACTGCTCACCAGTTTAAATTTGAGGCTTCAGGTATTTTACATATTTGTTGGTTGAATACCAGCAGAAAGTGTAGGCTGATTGTGCCTAATCCTGGCATGATTGAAACTTATATCAATAATTGTATTCTCGTTTTAAAGCCTGAAGAGGAGAAGGCTTGGTTAGAAGAAATAGAACTCAAAGAACACAAACAAAAACGTCGAACTCTTGGAAACATACGATTTATTGGGGAACTATTTAAACTTCAGGTATATTACTCGATGTCTTTAACTTTCGTATTTAATTAAAAACTGTTTGAACATCATCATGTCACTTAGTGTATCCCTATAGTTAGTGGTATCTTCTGTTTATTTAATTGGAAACTGTTTCAACGTCGTCTGTGTCACTTGGTGTCTTGTTATATCTTCTGTTTATTTACTGGGGAACTATGGAAACTTTAGCTATATTACTAGGTGTCTTTTGCTTACGTATTTAATTGGAAACTGTTTAATTGTCATTCATGTCACTTAGTGTATCCCTGTACTTAGTCGTATCTTTAGTTTTATGGGAAACTGCTTAAACATCATCGGTGCACTTGGTGTCTTGTTGTATCTTCGTTTATTTCGTGGGGAACTATTTAAACGTCAGGTATGTTACTCTGCCATGTTGTATTTGTTTGTTTGTTTATTTAATACATATTTGTGAACTGTTAGAACGTCAGGTATATCACTTGGTATGGTGTTGTATCCTCTCATTTATATCGGGGAACTGTTTAATGTGACGAAAGTGAAGAAAGCAGTTTGGAGTCCATGTGCGGAGGGTCAAGATTTCATCATGGATCTTACCATCGATTACATGACACGTTTTGAAATGTATTTTTTTTACTTCTAAGATGTTAAAAGAGGCAATTATGCACACCTGCATTGTGACATTGCTGAAGAGTGGGGATGAAGAGTCAACAGAATGTCTTTGTAAATTATTGACAACGATTGGTGTTGATCTGGATCATGAAAAGGCAAAGGTATGTACTCAAAATGTGGATATCTTTCTTGGGAAGATTGAGTGTATTTATGTTTGAGGTGTGAGTAATTTTAGTTTATAAGTGTTTGAGATTGATATTTCTGTAGTAAAATGCACGTGAAGGACGTTTACACCATGGCATACGCAGAGTTAACCAGCGTTTGCAGCTTTTTTCTGTAGGGTAGCCGATGAGGCGACTGCTAAATTGTAAGGATTTAATTGGTCGGTGAGTTTGTGCTTCATATACACCCTGCTCCGCGCCCATGAAGCTCATACACATTTCATGCACACTGCATAGAAAAGTTCTGCTGTTAAGTAAGAAATAAGATTTTTCTGAAATATTGAACAATGCAAGGCACGCATCTAGATATAATGCTGTAGTATTCTGGCTACACCATGCGTGCCATCTGTAAAATGTCCAGCCCTCGCAAGCTTACAAAAGCATTGCAGTGACCATAGTTCCATTGACCATTATCTTTGTTTCATAATCGACCGCAGTCAGACCCCTTATGTCAGTTTGTTCAAGTCGATGTGACGTAGAGGAATCCCGTCTTCGCTGTCCATTTCAGTAGTTTGATTGATAATCAGAATGATGTTTTTTGAAATTCTCTTATTGATGTTTTAATAAACAATTAGGAGAACTGAAAATTAAAAACTGCGAGTCTAACCCTTGGGGTCTGATCTTGTCATCATCGGAGGCATCAGCTGTCATTAGACAGCCGGTTGTCGTGAGTATTTTCGTTGCAGGCATCTTGTCTGAGGTGTGCATTCTTCGTGCTTTCCCGGTCCACTATGCCATGAAAATTCTTTTCTTTGCACTCATTGGGATTTATGCAATATACATTGGTGTTTTGTACAGTATGTATTATTAGTATTTATTTTTATTGAGTCAAACATGATCAAAAATCTGTGATATTAGCAATGGTTACAGTGCTGTATTCATTTCAAAATGCTGAAACGTTAGATGATTTTTTTGAATTGATGAACAGAAATAGACACAACGGTACTTTGGCTTTAAAGATAAAAATGTAGTATTAAGTTGATGTTAGAAACCTTTATTTTTTGAGATAAACTTGAAAATTTAGCTAAACGCACTAGTTAAAATCCAGGTTCTTATGTGCAGTTTTTAACCGTGCCCATATCCAATTTTTATGTGCGTTTGTCTCGAGTCCGAACACAAATTTTTTGAACTAGTCGTCCAAATATGTTGCAGTAATTGTAACGTATTTTTATTCATGTGTCAGCCCATGATAGATCAGTACTTTTCGCAAATGGAAAAGATGACAAAAAAGAATAAAGTGTCATCGCGACTAAAGTTCATGCTGCAGGATGTAATTGAGTTGAGGCAAAACAAGTGGGTTCCTCGTCGAGAGGGTGAAGGACCCAAGACAATCGACCAGATTCACGAAGAAGCAAAGATACAGCAGCAAAAAGTACAGCTTGCCTTACAAGAAGATGCTAGGCAAAGGAAGTTGCAAGGTAAGAGATCAGTTTTGGTAGATAATAATCTCTGTGAAAGATAAAGTACCCAGAGTTTGCCATGGAGCTTGCGGTTCTACGAAGCAACTGCTTTTTTGAACATACTTGAAAAATTTGTTATGACTCATCGCAGGAATGCACAAGCACCTAAACTTAATGCTGCGTCTTAGGGTGATAGCATCTTTCTTGTGTATCAGTAATTTTGCTGCAAATATTTAGCAATTGTCCTTGTCAAGGATAATCATATCTTTAAAATCACCTTGAAAATTGCGACATTGCGCTAAAAACATAGAAAATCCTAGACAAGAAAGGAAACAAAGAAAGAGAAAATGACGCTTCCAATAATGTTTTGTTTCTTCATTTTCTCTTTCGTTGTTTCCTTTTTTGTCTAGGATTGGCTAGTTTTTCTATTTGCTTCGTATATAGAGGTTGCCATATACATATACTTTATCTTCTGAGGTTTCTTACTCTGAAGAATGTCAGATGAAAAAAGCTTTTCAGTATGTTTTAGCGCAATGTCGCAAATTTTCAAGGCGATTTTCAAGTTTTGTACCACGAAAAGATTGTTCAATCATATCTTTGTAAGCCATATCAGTTTTTTTTGTAGCAGGCTTATTCCTCTCGCTCTATGTAGGCTCAAATTTTGTTCCATTTTTGGTACCTCGGGTAAGCGTTATTGGAGATTGTCGTTTTGTTAATAACCACATAACAACTGCCAGTCATTGCAAGAAAGCTGTGATAAGAGGTATGTAGGTAAAAACGTATGCTTTTAATTTAATTTCTTCTCGAAAGCGAGAAGGAAGTTGATTGCAGACTGTTGATTAGCTGTCCAGTTTAGGCAAAGTGTGTGAAGTTAGGTTTCAAATTAGAGTAGTTCAAGGTATGTCTTCGACATTTCACGACTTCTGTTATTTAGGTGGAAGAGACAGTCCTAATGTTAGGACGTCCGTTGCAACCTCCGATGATGGTTGGACAGCAGTTCCAGGAAAAAGCAATAGGCCACAACAGGTTGATCCGTCGAAACTTCGTGTCACTCAGGTACTTCATTTCTTTTTTATCCATCGTCAGACATTACGTCTTAGTTAATCTCCTCTTCCACTTCTCTTCCGTTGTTAAGAGTTTTATTAACCTATTCCTAGTATTAGCAATTAAGTAAACAAGGCTGATCTATCATACCTTTTAGTGACGGTTGATTTGATACTCGTTTGGCATGTAAAGTTGCGCATTTGGTGCAGAATACCCATTAATAGAAGGGTAAGAGGTTGTGAAAAGACCTTTTGTCGTGGGGCTGTTGAAGTCAAGTAATGGAGTGGTTGTCGCTCTGCCTTGTTGGACTAGAAAATAAATTGTGTATTCTTAACCCCCAGAGCACATAGATAGTTTTATAACCATATAGGTCAACCCATATTTATTGTCTCCTAATGTTGTTACTAGGCTTCCGCCCGTAGATGTTAACTTGTGGCCGTTAAATACCCTGTTTAAAATGGAATTTGGCATGTGACCATTCACTTGTATTGCTGTCTTTTCAGCGTACCGATTCGGAGTCAATCTCACTTGGTCCTGGTGGAAAACCTGGCTCAACTTGGGCACGCGGTGCCAGTGGTGGACTGGCACGAGCTGCTGCAGCTGATGAACAGAAGCAAGGTAACCGATTTTCTGCACTGTCGGAACAAGGACCTCGTACATTTGATACTAAAGGAAAACCACTAATAAGGCAAGTAGGTTTTTTTTTCTTCTAAATAGGTATTTGGTGATTTAGGCTTAGCAGTTTTTGAATAATTATTGAGGCCTAACTGGCTGACATTGCGTTATATCTCAGTGATGCTGTTTGGCTGCCAAGAGTGTCAGTCATTCTTTTCAAGGTGGAGACTAGATATTCTCCGACCATTGTTAGTTTGTCAAGTTTTTGTTTTTTTATGCTCTTGCTGCCTGGAGTTCGCGTCGGATACCAAACTGTACTAAATGTGAAGTGTTTTTTTGTACTGTTTGGTGTTGTCTTGTTTGTTTGCGAGTTCGTTGTTTGTGTGTTTGTTTGGTTTGGTTGGTTTTTTAGTTTTGATTCTGTTTGTGTGTAGGTTGTTTGTTTTATTTGTTGCTTTTAGTTTTTCACGAGTTTCTACTTCACGATTGTCCACTGTAATTGTGCTTTATTTGTCGTGCAAATCTGGTCGTACCTTACGGTTTCCTGATGTTTTCGGTGTAAATTGGTATTATAAGTGAAAAGATATCTTCTTGCCCTTGCTATTTTGCAATATTACACGTATTCTTCTATTTGCATATTGCATCCTTTGGGATACAGGGGTCAGCAAGCAGGGAGGAGACCTGGAGGACCTGGCAGTGGTATGTCGTCTCAGAGAGCGCTCGGGCGTGACAGCCTGCGCGACAGTAGTTCACGCGACAGTTCATTGGGAGGAAGAGACGAGAAAGAAAAAGCAATAGCTGCTGTACGAGAGCTCAGTACACGGCAGTCTAGGACACCATCGCCTTCAGTGGTATGTTGGCTTTGTATATAATTTATAAATGATGAACGAGGACTCGGTAATGTATTATTAAGTCTCGTGTGGGTCTTGAGGCCTCGATCATTACTTTGGACGTTCCTCAGAGGATTTTTTGAGACCATCAATGATTATTAAGCAATTTTTGCCTGTGTGTGTTACAAGAAGTAACATTCGTACGTACGATCTGAATGATAGTTATTCAGGAAAGTACAAATTGTTCCAAATGTCTTGTTGTTTATAACTTAAATAAACATGAATGTAGAAGGTCATGCAGACAATCAACACACCAGATACCACTCCATTGTTGGATAAAGGTCTGGCCTATACATATACATTACTCTCATATGGCAAAATGCTTATGATCATTTTATAGAAGTCGTGTTTCGATAACAACCTTTGGCACATACTAACTTTTAATTTTTTCTGCCCTTAACTTTTTAGCGACTGGATGAGAGCCGAGGAAGTCGTCCTTCATCTGGGCCTAGGACGCCTACTGAATCTCCTGCGCCTACGCCAACCCCTCCTAATTTGGAAGCTCTTAAGGAGAAAATCCGCAAAGAAGCAAGACAGACAGTTGATGAGTTTGTGCATATTGGAGATACAAATGTAAGTCTAGTGTATATTATACGTATTTGTTTGTCCGTTCTGTTACGAAATTAATATTTAAGACAATTTTCAACGCTACTAGCTTGCTCTGATGACTTAATCGTTGATGTCGTTTAGATTTTGAAGCCGTTAACATGTGTTATGTTACGTAGCGGATGTTTCATTCCACTGTGGTAGTCACCATCTAAGGTCAAGATCTCTTTCCATTGTAATCGAAGTTTCTTGTTGCCTTTGTAGGAAGTGGCACAGAGTATCGAGGAACTTAATGCAAGTCAATATTTGCACGTCTTTGTTTCTGAAGCAATAAACCATGTCTTGGAAGCAAAAGGGGAGGCCAGAAAGAAGGTTGGCAAATTGTTCCATGATCTGATTGGAATGAATTGCATCACAGTAGATACCGTTGTCAAAGGGTAAGTTAAAAGATCTTTGTTGAATGATTTGAGGGAAGTCGTCAGCTAATGATACGTATCTATTACATCAAGCTATGAAATGACTGCGTATTGTAAACTTAGCGACAAGACTAGTTTGTTTATTTAAATTTTTAGATATGCTGTAGCATGAGCTGATTGACTCGGGATTGCTTTGTGAGACAGAGGTGTTTCATTTTGCCTTGTAGACTAAAGGATATCTTGGAAGACGCAGAGGAGCTGGCAACAGACATTCCCTATATTTGGATGTACATAGGTGAAATTGTTGGAAACCTTGTGTACGATGGGACAGTGCCTCTGAGTAAGTTAAAAGAGTGCGTCGAGCCGTTAATTGCTGGTAATAAAGCTGGAAAGCTTATGGCCGAGATCCTGTCAATGGCTGTTAGGATTTCGGTGAGTGACAGTCATTTAATACTATCTATCCAAGTGATGTGTTAAAACTTTAACGAGCTATTGATTCATGCGTAGAGAAAACCTACAATGTCTTTTCGTAGTAAATTACAGCATGGAAGCAGACAGTGTGTGGGACATGGACACTTTACATCGACTTATTGAACACGTCAAATGACTGTGATGCTGAATTTTACATTCGATAGTGTCGTCACTTTGTCGGTAATTTACGTAACAAGTTGTTCTATGTAGCATGTTTGTGCTGTGAAGTAGTAAGGAATATTTCCATGTGGTTTCTAAGACCCTGTTTACATGGATGTAGGGTCACCCTCCTAGGAGGGCTAACTTTTTGTTTACTTAAGCCATGTAAACGCACACGGTAGGGTGACCCTAAG
>JANTCA010090853.1:503-34598 GCA_024741275.1 Chironex yamaguchii
CGCATATTATCAAAAAATATTATCATTGGAAAACGGTACGCTTGGTCACCTACGGGGATAAATACAATTTAAATATTATGACAAGTACCTCTTTTGCCAAAAATTAGTCATTTATGACCAAATTTTAAAAAATTTGTTAAAGAGTTCCTTACCACCAAGTTTGATGCATCCCACGATGCTAAAAATAGCAATAATATTCATGCTGAAAAATAGAAGAACAGAAATTATAATTGAATATAATTGTATATTCAAGAATAAACTGGTGGTCATATTTCGATTAATTGTAATTAAGCTGAAAGCTGTGTTAATGGTTAGGCATTCCTACAAATCCTTCTTATATTGATTGCAATTTGTGTATTTAGGTATCCTCGCAGTAGCTCAACTTCACCCAAACAACGCCAGCAGTCTTATCCACCCAGCACGAGCATGTATCACGACTGCTGATGTAAATCGCTTCCAAGCTTTTTTTGTGATGTCCCAATACAAATTTTTTCTTTGAATAAAAATTCCCTTTTTCTATAAATTTACATTCTTCATTCCTCGTCTCAAAAACTGTTTGTAAAACGTTATGCACACGTATACGACTTCTGTTTATGACGTCTACTGCTGAACTGTTGAGTCCATTTCTACAAATCTTAAAGTTAAACTTGTAAGCACTCTCTAAACTAATCCAAACTCGATTAAAAATGTCACCTTGCATGCAGAGTAAGATCTTGCAGGAGTAAAGAGTGGCACCCAAAATTTTTGTCAAGTGATTGCTTCAGCCATAAGCTCACTGTAGTAGCATTTATCGCCAGTAAATGCATTCTAAAAGGCACATCAAGGTTTGATACAAAGTTTTAAATTACCATCATATCCCCATCCATATTCAAAATTACACAATACCATGTACATACTACTTTCTTTACATCTATGATGCAATAATCATCAGTGGACAAGAATATGAGAATCAATAACTTTTCAACTGCTACTCTATTTGGAGTGAATGGACTCAGTGGTCAACAGAGTGGACACATGTGTAATGTTTGTTCCTGTTACCACAAGATCTACTTTAGCCAATCTTTTTACAACTCACAAACTAATTTCGATTGTAAAACAGGAGATTTTCTTACGTTACTCGGCACAATATTGATATTTTGCAATGTCTAATCAGCTTTTGAAATCTAAGTTTACTAAAGTTATTTAAAGACTCCGACAAGGATTAATCTTTTGCCTTACATCCTAGAAACGAATCTGCTGTACCAATATTATATTCCTTCCACGTCTACTTCAGAGTCTGCAATGAAAACGCATATTTATGGTTTCATAAGCCCAATGATAATTGAGATGAATTACGTCCAGGACTTCTCCTAAATTATCTAAAAAATATCTATATATTATGGAACCATTTGTCCATTCTGTTTTTCTAGGGCAAAAGATACGTTAGTAGTCCTTGTGGTAAGTGTCTCTGATTTCTTTGACTGCACGTTATGAGTCAAATCTGTACAGTAATTAGCATGGCGACATCAACACTAAGATTCCTTAACACAATAGCTTGAAAATGAATAATTACAAGTTAATCTTGACAGTTTTTTCAAGAATACTTTTGCGATATTTTCAAAAAGGGTCCCATGAGTTGATCAACATCTGAAAGCATTCCGGAAAGGATAATAACACAAAGACTTACATTACCAAAAAAGAAATCACAAACATTACCACAAGGACTACTAACTTATAGTTTGGCCTAGACAAAAAAAAGAATGGACAAATCGCAATCATCGAAATTGTAAATCAAATCATTGTAATTTTGTCTTTATGAGTTCAAGAATATCTTGTTATGTTACGTCTAGGATTCAAGTAGTCAATTACAGGTTACCTGTAAAATGGAAATTGTATTTTGATACCATAACGAAATATACGAAGCTTAAATTATTCTTCTATGATGTATTCGTTGCAGGAGAACTACTAATGTGTTTATGATTACAGATATAGTAAACTTTAAAATATTTTGTTTGTGTACGTAATTATTTCGTTCCTTGTTTCTTATCAAAATCGCTATTTGTGGATTTAATGTTTTTGATATGGTTTGCATAGAATCATATGTTAAATCGCGATCTCCTCACTTCACCTACTTTTATTGAAAAAGTAGTTCCATAGACGTCGACAGGGTGATCTTGTGTTCATATCAGAAATACAGTTATGATTACGACGGCTGAGTCGTCCAGCCCGGGTCACACGACTGCCAATCTGACGCTTTTCCTACTGAACTAAACAACTGGATAGGAAAGGTCAAAAGGCTCTTAGTCATTCAATCCCGTTCGTCTATTCCTAGGTGTCTGTCAGTTGATGTATTCGCTGTACAAGTGGCATGTGCTTTGTATCCATTTAGCACCGTGTGCATTAGTTCCATCTATAAGTCGACAGGACAGTGTTGTATTGTCTGCTGTTTAGCTGAGTAGGAAAGGCGTCAGGTTAGTAGTCGTGTGACCCGGGTTCGACGCCCCGGTGGTCATAATCATACCTTTAATTCTGTTCTTTTTATTGATCAAGCCCATTCATCAGTAACTCTTGACAAGAAACAATCACATAGTCTGCTACTAACACTGATTGAAAAGAAAAGATCAACGTATATAGATCAGGCAAAACAGTCCTGATGAAAAATCCTAATCATTTGTGGACATCCTGATTTTAAGCTTCGTAGAAAGCGGTCCAAGTCTAACGATGATAATCGTAAACGCGTGCGCGTTTGATCCTACGTACTTGTAATCGTTTTTAATTAATTTGGAGTCCAATTCACTATTTTTAAAGTTAAAGTTTCACAAATTGCAAGTAAGTCGGACAGAGATAATCAATAATAATAAGTAAAACATTTCTGCACATCAATAATTTTCTTCTTTCCTTTTACATAAGAGATATCATCAGCAAAAGCTTTAAGTCATGCAATACAAACAAAATATTTATTGCTAAGTTAACAACTTACAAAACTCATTGTTTTTACATTAAAACGTTTATCATGCCAACTTACCTTACGAGATTTTTCTGCCAATTGAAAAAAGCGTTGAATACATGACATACTTTGATCAGGAAGTAAAGTCTCTTTCTGTGAGTATGGTTATAATTGACACCTAGTACAGTAGCCAAGCGTAGATCACACCCATTGTAAAAGCAATAGATTGACTAAGTAAGTAGCTCCTTGTTTAACCAACATCACCGTTCCACCAGTTGACTTTATAATCATTAGCAAGTGGAATCCGCACTATTGTGTACACAAACTAACTCATCACATCTATCCCATCATCCATTTATTGAAGTCTTTCTTCCGTTAGCATTTCGTAGCAAACATTTTTAACTTAACACTACTGTCTATATGGGTTAACATTTGTTTCGAATGACACATGTATCTTAATCCTTCCAACTGTCGTTCTAAACACTCATTATAGCCTGCGACATTGCTGCTTACAACTTATTTAGAAGCTTTTTTTGTCTGAATAAGAATCCTCAGGGACGAAAGTACAGAAATATGTCAACCTTCTCTTAAAAACGTTTTTAGCGCTACGCAAATTATTTAGTTTTTGGCAACCTTGATCCCCCTGACGCATTCAGCTATCATATTTAAAAATAAATAAAGCCATTCTATACACGAATTAACTCAATCTGTTCTATGTCATGGTACATTCAATGGCCGTTTTATCCCTTCCGTCATTGCTTAGTGGAATACCAACTAATTACAAATTACCACATTTCCCCTATTCCAACTATGCGGTTATTGACCTATCTCATTCACCTGATGAGTAATGAGTAATCATGATTTCCGAGTGCTCCAATGATTGTCTACATGCATTAACACATGCTTGCAATACTCTCTCACATTTATCAACATTCCGTATTATCTTCCATAACTATTGATCTCAGGACGATTCACTATTGTCCACTTTGACCTACTTCCTACGCTATAGAATATCTGCCGACCTTCTCATTCCCATAGAATTCATTAGTAATGATATTTGTCTATTGATCATTTTTACTCATTCTTTTTATATCATGACACATTTGCCGAAAGTCTCATTTAAAGTCTTCAAAATAATGGTTATCGTCAAGATATCATTCATTCTTGACATACATTAACAGATGCTTTCTATACGACACCACACTCATGCATCGGTGTCTGCATTCCATCAAACGTTCAAGGATTCCTGGCTAGATTTGCGAACACTATTTTCTAACGTAAGTAGACTATTCCAATGCTGTACTATATTTATCACGTTCTCCAATAGTCCTAAATCATCGTTATGCTTATTATCAAGATCTAGTGCATTATTATGGACGCCATCATTGGATCATTGGAGCAATCATCCCCAGTTATGACTATTTAAAAGAGGTCCAGTCATAATTTACATGCATCAACATGTCTTTCCAGTAGCATGGTACGTTTAACAAAAGACTAATTCCAACTATCATTGTAAGTTATGATCACTATCAAAGTCTGTTGTTCACGTGGAATAACACACCCTTCCCAGGCCATACTACAGTTGTCGAACCTCTCATTCCACAAAACAGTTCTAAGTAATGTGATCCATCGATAGCAAATGCCTAAGTCCAAATGCACAAACATTTTCAAGCATACTCCTCTCAAAGGATGGCCAATTGATCGATTTTTTTCATCCAACTAGTCGTCCATTATGATGCAATGAACGATCACCAAGAGGATCCACCAACTGTCCACGTAGATCAAGAGGTGGCCAGTCTGCAGCACCACTAAAGCCTTACAGGTCGAAAATTCGCGGACGGATGGATCGATCTCATCTTCAACGGGCGTTAAGTCACAAGTTTAGTATTTCACCGTGTCATTCAGAAAGCATTAGCTTAAGGTTTTATTCTCTGATGTACGAACAAACGAACAAGCAGTTTCCAAAAGGGAGTCAGATCCAACAACAAACAAAAGAGAAATTTAAAGCAAGAGGGGCCAATACTAATCTATTCTGCAGATTTGATATTAACTGTCTGCTACCAACATGTTCACAGTCAAAACAAAATGGGGTAGAGTAAACAAAATGGGGTAGAGTAAACAAAATGTCAAAAGTAAACAATTAAAAAGTAATAGTCCAGTCCAAAATCTTTACATCAAACTTTAGATGTAGTATATACAAAACAATAATATACAAAAATAATGGGCCTTCTTTAAAAGATCATGTCTTGTTCACCTAGTATAGAAATGCACTAGTGATGAAAATTAATCAAACTAACGATAAATACAAAGAAAGATGAACAGCTTGGAAACATCATGAAGTTCGCAGAAGCACTGTTACCAGTGAACGAGATCTTACTGTACTGAAAACAACAATACTCAATTGTATTTCAGCTCATATTTTCCCGTAAACTCCAAAACGCAGTAACCTTTATCAATCGATAGTAGGAAAGGACAAATAATCTGTTTAACACTACTTTCGGCACACCTTAAACAATACAAATTTCAAATGTGAAACACACCTTACGAATAAGACATATCTCACATGCACTTTTGTAAATATTGCAAAAGGTGCGGAAATACGAAAACCTTACTTCATTTTACGCCAGTTTTTCCTCAAGGAAAACCACATGGAGGTTAATTTGGGGCTTTGATGTTGCCTCACGCATGAGGACTTTTGCTGAGGCACGAGGCATCTAAGCGCGGATACCCTTCCTGACCAAACCGATAGCTAGATTCCAACCCCGACCTTCGGATTGAACATGGATGACCCCCCGAACCATCGCGCCACGCATACGTTGTGAAATGAGACTGACAATTACATTTTATTTCACATTCTGTGATATCGAATCAAAAGCTGGCACATGAATTGCAGTGTTCTGTAAAGGGATATAAATCTCGATATTTACTTTCCGAAATATTAAATCAATAATTTTCCTTCTCTTTAACGGGCCTGTTCAGACAGCAGCTAAAACCAAGTTTATCCACAACTGTTTTATCTTCAAATGTTGTGCCTGTTTATCAAGAAGTTGTCTAACTAGTACAGTACTAACACCCAAATTTGGAAGAAGACAAATTGCCAGATTTTAACTCAACTATCAAAGGAGCAATCGTAGGCATCAATGGAGAAGTTTTGTAATTTTTTTCAAAATCAGTCAAAAGTTTGTCTAATTGGTGTTGGGTTATCCAAGTTGACAATGATGGTCATGTTTCCAATACGAACAGGTCCTACGACTAAAAACTCCAGCTGGACTTTGCTTTAGATAGAGTGAAACCATTCCTAAGCATTCCTACAATGCTACCCTCATATCCCTTGTAGTACTTCGCACAAAAGAACACATGTCGATAGATAAATTTGTGATTTTCTTAGTTTTACAGTAAACAATAAGTTCGTTCTTTCTTGACTCCACTTAAATTTCAATTTTGCATAAAACGTTGTTCAACACATGGCGTATTTGAGGATGGCAAAGATCAGTCTTAATAATACACCATTGTAGAAATGTAATCTTGTATGGACACTTAATTAAAGGTCATTCTAAATGGGAATCAACTCTACAATCATAAATTATATAAACTGTTAACTCTTAGGCGTCGAGTTGTAAATTGACAGGACACGCTTACAATGAAGATTATCTTAGACAGTTTTGTTCCTAAATGGCTGTGGTATGAAACATATACCACAAATGGGTATTAAATGCTATAGCAATGTTTAATAGGTTAAGCAAATATTGCATCAAAGGATGATACTGAATAAGCAATAATGTTCTGAGCTGAAGTTAACAAATGCATCATTAAAACGTTTAGGACATTTAAATCTCACACATTTCTGCAACCTTAGTTGGTCCGTTATATATTGTGAAGCTCAATGTCAATTATTTGTCGTTTCCTTCACCAAAACACCACTGATACTTCTCAATACGATACACTGCATTGAAAACCTTCTTAGCAAGGTGCAATCCGCGAAAACAAGGATCCCATAACTGTAAAGCGTGCCCGACATGTTTAAACACTTCGGTAAAGTTGACGTAAAATTTCAAATTTAAGAAAACCTAATTTGAACAATAATTCCAACTATTTGAAATTCGATTTACTGTACAGGGATGCAATAGTTTCCTTTTAATTAAATACAAATTCAGTCACAAGATACTTCAACGATTAAGAGGCTAACAAACACCACCAGCAAATTTTGATATAACTTGGATAGTAACAACGATGATTATTGCAATGTTGCTGAAAGGTGATAGTGAAGGGATGGTACGATTGAGGCAATGCACAGAATGATTTATCATAGCATCATATAATATATATATATGTATATATTATATGATGTATAATATATATACATGTACATAATGTATGGCATGTATCTAATGTATGTACAAAAACCTAAAATGCATGTAATTGTCATAAATTTCAAGTCAATCTTAATATAATTTGGAAAGAATGTGATGTGATGATATAATGGAAAATCACAGAACACAATGTAAGTATGACACAAAAACGCAAGAGGAAATGGAATAATGAAGAGGAAACGGAAATAAAATATAAAGGGGCATGACAAGAGGAAAATCTTGCTCTAACTAAAAATGATAAATCCATATCAT
This sequence comes from Chironex yamaguchii, assembly GCA_024741275.1. Classification (NCBI taxonomy): domain Eukaryota; kingdom Metazoa; phylum Cnidaria; class Cubozoa; order Chirodropida; family Chirodropidae; genus Chironex; species Chironex yamaguchii. The sequence continues at coordinate 8,052 of JANTCA010090853.1, forward strand.
CTTCACTATCTGACCCACAGCAACAAAAACATAATACATATGAACACATCAACTCAGTCTAGACATATCACTTGTAAATAAGCGTCCACCTCAAGGTACCTGGAAGACATACTACATGGAAAGATAAGTACCGGCTATTAACATCATACTGCATGGATTAGGTTTGTCTTGGATTTGTTACCAAAAGATATTATCCCAAAGACTAGTCCATGTTGTACGGTCATATATAGGAGAACTTCCAGGCGTGATGTTGATAATATCAAGCATAAACGCAGCTCCAAAAGCAACTATTAAAATGAACATGGCCAACACCAATTGGATCTGAAGAGAGGAATAAAAAGTGCGAGACAATGTCAATATTATTAGGAATACACGAGCCGCAACTATAGTATTCGTTACACATAACTAAGTGGCATATCACAAATTCTGGAGAAAACAATAACGAATCTACAATATCCTATATTCTACGCTGCTTCCATATTCAATTTCAATGTAACTAGCAAAATTCCCTTTTTTAAAAAGCGATGTTACGTCTTCATAGATCATCATAATAACCCCACAAGAAAAAATACCTTACTTACCATATAAATGGACACACTGCATTCATCAAACACGAATTATTGCCAGTCTGTACAATAGACCATTGACCATGCACACGCTTAGAGATACAGTTCCATAAAACCGATTACCTAAGCACGTGTAGTTGGCAATTACATCTTTATTGCAAATGATTTCAAGTACACTAGGTCGTTTTAAAAAAACTTCACCTTAACGAATTATCAAACATGCTTATTTACTCCACATAGTTTATGTAAATGTGTTTTACTACACGCAGGGGTATGATAATACCAAGTCAAATAAAGAACATACACAGCTATTGACAAAAAAGAGATATCAGCCTATGACTGCCGTTCCTTTTAAAGGGTGCTAAAAGAAGCTTTTGATCGTGGAGTACATTCCACTTTAGCTTTTGTATATCATAACGTTTTAGTTCACACCATAATTTGATTAATTATGACTCACCTAAAGCAATGAATGGGAAATGGATTGAAGAGAATAAAAGCAAACAGAGATGGTGAGTTTCTTCATTTCATCTCTAATCGCTCAATAACACTTCTCTTTTTTTCACCCAAATTTACAATGACATAAATGATACAGTCACCCATTAGCTGCCATACATTCTATTAAATATTATAAATTTAAACTCATTCAATCGAATAAAAGCAATGCAATACAAACACTAAAAATTCCCTCAATTACAAAACACCGCACTGTATCAAATAACGCCCAAATTTTATCCAATATACAGAATTATCAAATATCACCCAAATTCTATCCAATACACAGAATTATCAAATATCACCCAAATTACAGGCTTGGTAATACGTCAACACATTCTCCTTAAAAAAGAACACAGAAAGAGTACCAAAACGATGCCTAAAATATTACAGCGTACACGCACTGTATACCGGCGAAACCCATTATTCCACCCTGCCCTCTATACAATAACTTAATAACATATAACATAACATAACATAACATAATAATATTCTATCAACCGATTTAAATGACAGCTAGTATTGGAATAAACAGAACTAGCAGTTTACAGACAACAAAATTACAATGTAGCCCAGACAAAAGTGCATGATTGTAAAAATACATGTAACAAGCACCATCGCACTATGGCTGAAATCTGGTACAGGAATACAAGACTGTGTTATATGAACCAGGTACAAATGTTCCCCGTAATCACTGCAGATTTTCATACATAAAGTACACATAACTCATCATAGACTTTAGAAGTACACGTAAGTGTCCATATATGTCCGTATGCAAACAAGTACACGCATATGGCCAAATGAATGCAGGTGTATCCTTCTTAGTTGAATTGCAAACACTTAAGGTTCGCCACACTTGTGCAATTTATACGGATATAGTTTCCTTCACTCTCCTTTCACAATCTAAACAAGGGGTCATACTGAAGGATGTATTACATGCTCTTTTGTTTGGGTTATAAATCAACTTGTTACCTTAGTTAATGCCATAATTTACAATACAAATTTTCATTTTATCAGTACATACGCATGACAGTCACAATATTTACACAATATTCATTACAAAATTTACTGGTATAACAGATGTAAGAATGCCCTACCAATTTAAATTGTCCTTCCCAAGAGTTTTCAAGCTTACCTAAGTCTCCGTAATGTGCAATACCATGCATGGTAAGTATTCAAGCACGGTTTCTGTGGGTGCTATCCCGGCAATACATGTATGTGCATATACATGTCGGTATTTTCTGCTATTTCCTCAAGTAGACAAATAGTGTATTTCGTTAATTAATATATATTTAATAAATATGGATGACTGGGCTCTTGGAATGACTGCAAGGGATGCAAGTTCTCTCTCCCTCGGCTCCCTCATTAAACTTGCCTTCTCATTTTCTACAAATGAGACAATTTATCGTAGACCTTCCACTATTGCTCCCTTTCTTGAAACAATTATTACATACTGAAATTACGTCACTCCCTAATTACATGAGTGATACATTCACATACAAAACATGACCAACCATGATTTTATTTCCACCTCTTTCATTGGTTTAAAGACAGCGAGCCCGTTTTTAAAGACAGCAATGCTACCCAGCTAAGTTGTTCTTCATCCTCTTCATGTTCTTCATAAAAAGCATACGACTCATGTCATGATAAAGCTCCTGTCTACATTGTTCTTCATCTGTTTATTTGCAACAACTCCAACTTATCTGAGTGAGGCACTTTGTCATCGAATGAGTAAACTCGGCCTGACAGTACCCAGAGTAACGTCCTCGGCAAATTGTGTTCGAAACAAGCAATAAACCTTTAAAAACATCCCCAAGAACCAGCAAAATCAATTCATTAAAAATGTTAAAGGCCGACCTTGTTTATGACGTAAAAACCCCAATTCTAAAACCGACATTTCAGAAATTAACCGGTGCAATTCATTGATAAATGCATTTTGCGCCGTCTTGTCTTGTTCGGCATCTAGTGCTGCCTGACTTGTCTGACTTGAATCCCTTTCTTACCACAGAGAAAACATCCCTCTGCAAACATCTCACAGGCTTTTCGTTTTTTTCAATCATTACAGTCGTTAACCATCTTCTCTCTCTCTCTCTTCCATGACTGTCCTTTGTCCTTACAGAGGAGTGCCAACAGAGGAGTGGTGTTTCTTGCTACTTTGAGCAAATGCCTTGCCCTCTCCCCACTATGTATACTATTCTCTTATTTTTATCCACTCTCACAGGCTATCTCAGCTTCATAGCCTCTTTTGAAGTTTAAACACTTAAATAATCTTGCTGCAAGTCATCCATGTAACACAACAGTTCGATAGAAAATAGTGTGCAGCATATATATATTAACCTCGCGTAACATAAGATAGGAAAGTCTGTTGTTGCACAGTGTAGTGCGGTGTAGTGTGGTGTAGTGTGGTGTGGTGTGGTGTAGTGCACTGTAGTGCAGTGTAATGCAGTATACCAAATTCTCCCTATGTGCCTTGTTCCTACAGAAAGTTGGCTACCATGCACATCTAATGGTCTCTTTCCTTGGATGTGCGGGACGTACCAAACAGATGTTTATCAACTGCTAACGGTGTCAACATCCTCTGAAATTCAAGTCCTTCTTTTCTCACCATGCCCAAAAAAGTCTAACTGCCATTTTCTTATCATCGTGACTGCAGTATCATATGTTTGTCCATGTTGTCCTGTCTTGTATTTTCTTTGTTACATATTTTCGTCTTGAATAAGTAAAACATATCATACACGCGCTCAAACAAGAAATAGTTCAAAGTACCTTCGGCCTTAGCTACTTGGTACATAATATTTTTCATTGTTAACTAAAGTCGTCCTGAAAAGTTCATCTAATTTGGTCATTTTACTTAATTCCAGTCGTGAAATCTGCAGCTTTGTAGATTTTTTATTGAGAAAGTTATAATATCAGTGTGGAGAAACGTAGGCATTCTGAGCACCCTTTTATTAACAGCCAAAATAAATCGAGCATCCAACTGAGGGTGTCCTAGAAACATCCACTATGCTTGCCACTACAAAACAATTAATGCTCCAAAAATGTTTCAAGCTTCTATTTCAACTAATTTAAAAATTTAGTTTGATGTAAAACAGAAAAGATGACATAACATGGTATCTGCACTACATGATGTCCCAAATTTCAAATAAACAACCACAAATCAGCAGATTGAAGTAAGCAAACGCCATAACATTAGGCGTAAAATTGAGCTTTTGTTCCATGGTACGACGTAGACATTCATAGATCAAAAGTCTGTGGACGACTCGCTCCAATCCAAACGAGAGGCAAACTTAAATTCGAATTCAGTTAATCAATTAAAGTTGAACAGTGCAACGAGCAGTTTTGAGTAGTGTCCAGTGATGTAGTAAAGCGTGCCTTTAAATGTAATTTAGTTTTGCATCTCAGAACGATTCTACGTATCAAATAATCGTTTAGCCTCAACTTGGTAAGTGCACGTAAATAGGGTAGCAAGGCAATGTAGTTTGAGTACAAAACAATACAATAAAATCATGAATCAAGTAGGACAAAGTGAGGAGAGGACCTATGTAGCACAGGACAGTCTGATAGAATGGACTGTAGTTGAACACATTTGAGTGCATCATACTACAGCATACAAATGAGAAACAGTGTAACATACGGCCTAAAGTTGTCTAAACTGGAGCAGAGTTGCCTGAAGTGCAGGTAAGTTGCCTGAAGTGCAGCAGAGTTGCCAGGAGTGCAGTAAAGTTGTCAGGAGTGCAGCAGAGTTGCCAGACGTGTAGCAGAAGTGTCTGAAGTGCAGCAGGGTTGTCAGAAGTGCAGATGAATTGCCTGAAGTGCAGCAAATCTACATTTGCACACGCATAAGATGAAGGCATACACAACAACCCTCCGAAATAATATACACATAGCAAGGTAGAGGTGTTTAATCGAAACAGATAATATCGCGTTAATAAATACAATGTATGGCAAAGTATTATGAATCTGTCGCAGATGTTGAATAAACGGAGTAGAGTACCCATCCAATTAAACGGTTGTTTTCTTCTTCGTCACTTGAATACGTAAGACAATTTTACGTCGTTCCATCTGCAATCTAATACCTATTTACCATTTTCAGTAATTTTCTTTATGACTTGATATTCCCAAGAAAAATGCAATGTCAATGTCTTCATCTTAAATAAACACAGCATCTTTGTGATGCCAACAAGGTCAAACAAGATAACACTGGCCAAGCATCAGTGTACATGCATAAAGAAGATGGCATTGGCAATGCATCAGTGTGCATGAATAAACAAGATGACATTGGCAATGCATCGATATACATGAATAAACAAAATGTCATTGGCAATGCATCAGTGTACATGCATAAACAAGATGGCATTGGCAATGCATCAGTGTACATGCATAAACAAGACGGCATTTGCAATGCATCAGTGAACATGAATAAACAAAATGGCATTGGCAATGCATCAGTATGCATGAATAAATAAGATGGCATTGGCAATGCATCAGTGTACATGCACAAACAAGATGGCATTGGTAATGCAATCAGTGTACATGAATAAACGAGATGGCATTGGTAATGCGTCAGTGTACATGAATAAAGAAGATGGCATTGGCAAATACATCAGTGTGCATGAATAAATAAGATGGCATTGGCAATGCATCAGTGTGCATGAATAAACAAGATGGCATTGGCAATGCATCAGTGTGCATGAATAAATAAGATGCCATTGGCAATGCATCAGTGTACATGGATAAACAAGATGGCACTCGCAATGCTTCAGTGTACATGAAGAAATAAGATGGCATTGGCAATGCATCAGTGTACATGCATAAACAAGATGGCACTCGCAATGTATCAGTGTACATGAATAAACAAGATGGCATTGGCAACGCATGACTTGAAAGCAAATGTCAATCAACAGGCGATCTGCTTTCACCTTATCCCTTTGTAACTGTCACATAACTTTAAGTTTACTTTATAAAGCAACAACGTATGAAGTAGATAAAGTATAAGCCATTTGGCGTAGAAGGGACAAAGGATGATATGTTCTGACAAGCACGGATCATTATTCAATGCCACAGTGCAATACGAAGTGAAATACAAAACTAAAACTACTAGAAAGCTATTCACGAGATGATTAATAAATAACGCTTTCATGTCTTAAAAAGCTGCAAGAATTGAGAGTTGCTTTCAAGGGCTGTCCAACTCGTTGAAGCACGCTTTCAACAAGCGTAAAAACAAACGTACCAAATTTTGCTTATTAAGGTTGGGTTTTGATATCAGTTTCTAAATTTGACTACCAAGTAGTGTTACTAACAGATTTGATCAGATCTGGTTGCATTTCTATTTCATCAAATAGGACTCTACCACATGGATCTTGCAGGCACATAACAGAACCACAGAAAGCAATAGTGTGCTGTGACAACTTCCGCTACGGTACGGGGTGTTGCTTAACAACGGAGACAGCAAATGGATAATTTAAAAAACATCTGATGTGGCGATCCGAAGGACACCGAAAAACTGAAATATTGGTAGCGCATTCATGTTGTGCCTAAGCAAACAAATAGCTTTCATTCAATAGGAAACGTCCTGATCGGTCAGTCATGACAATAACAGCATGACGACACCAGGTAAATAGAGGAAAAAATTCAACACAACATGGATCAACAAAATTCTTCAAAATTTCCCGCTCAAGTCAAAATAAATTTGGTTAAAGGGGATCGCACTCCCAAATGTCCTACCCAGGTCACCATCAGTTTGGTAGAGGTACAAATTCCTCCTGGTATACGAAAGCCCCTTTGAAAGAAGAACTATGTTGTCATATTTACTCAGCATGTCGGGGATGATTGGATTTGTACAGAATGTACCATAACAGCGACGCTATCTCAATGTGCTAGTTATCCTGCTTCCTTACGCAACTGTTAACGTTTAGTAAATTTAAACTGGATACCCAAGGACGGACACGTACACCAGCACAATTATCATACTACGTGGTGATGGCAACAAAATAGGGCAGCAGCAGTCGCTGCTAATGAGGGATAGGTTCTAGTTGCGTCATTTAACCCAGGGGAACGTTGTCTCCTTCAATGAAACAAATAATAGCATTTCCCAGTCTCCAAATTCATAAAAGGTAATTTCATTTTTACCCGACAGGACATTTCCTATCAAAACTAAATCTTGCCCTTTTTCAAATGATGTCTTAATTTTCAGTTAACAAAACGTCATATGCATTATGACACACGTACACACTTCCATATAGAAACGAACCTGAACAAAAATTACCATCATAAAAACGAAACATAACAAATATTAACAACAAAGAAACGAACCATAATGAAAGTTAACAACACAGAAAAAAACCATGACAAATATTAACAACATAGAAATGAACCATAAAAAATTGCCATCACAAAAAGGAACCATAACAAAAATTAACATAGAAATCAACAATAACAAAATCACAACATAGAAACAAACCATAACAAAATTACCATCACAAAAACGAACCATGACAAAAATCAACTTAGAAATCAACTATAACAAAAATTCACAATATAGAAACGAACCAAAACAAAAATTAACAACGTAAAACAGAACAAAACAATATCAATGAGATCGAAACCAAGCACAACGAGATTACTAACACTAATAACAGTGCAAAGCAATTAAATTAGTGCAGTGTTAATTTTGGGGGTCTTAGATGACATCCCTGATAACACCTGGACGATGTCTCAGCATATCAACCTTATGTCACACGACTGAAGCCTTGTAGATCGAAAACAAGCTGCGAGATCGTGCTTTTCACCAAACCGGGGATAAAATTGTCAAATTTGATATTTCATTTGTTAAATAAATTAATAAATTACCCCATTGTATTAGATTATTGTGAATCATATCAACCTTCACCTCATAAAATGAAACGGCTTTGTTACTCTGTTATTAAATATTCGACGTAAAGACATGATATATTCTGCCCTTCAAACAAAACCATTTACTTAAATTTTTATCTAATAGGAGTTATAGTATATCTCGCCTTTCTTCATTGCCATTATCCCAACACCTCTTATAAAGACATAACACAGTAGCAGCCAGTTACAAAGAGTCCAGTATTCTCATGGATCTCTAGAATATGACAGCAGAGCGGGAAAGAAAAAACCCAAGACCCTCGTCGAAAATTACCTAGTTAGTAGTCAATATAGCATCCACATAATCAGAAATTTTGCTTACAGCACCTCATGCTCATTACGGGAACAAAACAGTCGGACAAGGCGATGCAGGATTCATTTCGGGTACAAGCTCAACGTCCTAGCCTATGAATTGATTGGCTTTTCATTGCTGCTTCTGTAGTAGTAGCATCTGCTCAGTACTGGCTTGCACATCTGCATAGTACACAACCACTGGCGTAAGAAATAAGCCGTGAAAAAAGTATTAAATTGCAGGTATTTGTCATTATACACGACATGGAAATAAGATACCACAGGCTACGTGCATTGCAATCCATATTCCTAAATGTCACGGTTTTGCCATAGGAACAGAAAGTAACTGACGTGGTTCGATCTTCCCCCACGTATAAGATTTCGAAAGAGACACCCTTCAAAGATATTTGGAGGAAAGGGCCTCGATTTCAGTTTGGGGAGACTGCAAATCAGAAACTCCAAACGCATTTGCAGACAGACCTATAGCTTATACAAGTGATGGCCGGATAGGCGTTCCATACAGCGCATTAGGCCCAGGGACCCATGCATTGTTAACGGTCAAATGTTTTACACCCACCATAACGCACGCTAATGAGACCCACGTAATGCTACAATGCTCAGTTGGTTCAACTCACAGAATACATGGAACGATTTCAATCGGCTTGGATTCAAATCTTCAATCTTTGCAAAAGTCTAAACGGGTACGACGTCGTTAAAGTGAAAAGCAAGGTGGATTTAGACAATGTCCAACGAATTCCGTTTAGATGCATCACGTGCTGTAAGCACAACAGTCACTTACCTTAATGATTATCAGCACATACGACGGCAATATGGTGTTACAGCAAGAAATGCCGACTTACCAGCTGTGATTTCTGTTGATTAAAATTGCTAATTGATAAACTGTGACGATTTCTTGTTTCTAGCAACTCATGACGTGTTTCCTCAAATCGCTCTTCGAGTGCTGAAACCTTAAAATGTAATAGCAAAGAAGGACAATGAATGCACTTCGCATTTAAATGAAAACAAAACACAAATAAATACATACATACATAAACTAAGTAAATAAAAACGATGAAATAATTAATATTAAACAAATGAATAAATAAATAATAATAAAAACTACAAAAATAACACGAAGGAAAAGAATAATGAATGAAGGAATAAATAAATAAAATAATAAAGAAAATAAAAGTGAGAAACAACGAACGATCAACAGAAAGAAAATAAATAAGTCGATAAAATAATTTAACAGCGGCAGAAGAAAAACGGAAAACCAAACTAATGTTACTCACGCCAAAATAATGTTCGCAGAAAACATTGACAAACAGTATAAACAAAACAAATATATAAAACAAAATAAACTATATTTGAATTAAAACTATAACGAAATAAAAATTGCGTTTCTGACTGTTTATAGCACTTTTTGTTACAAGTTCAGGTAGCCTGTCTGAGCTGACTTCAACCCAAACAGATGACACATACGCCATCACATTCGTGCTCCTTTGTGTTTCAAATTTTATAATGATGAAATCTAGAACTGCCTGTCGAAAAGGAAGAGGTCCAATCACAGTATATATTATTCAGATCTTCTTCATTTATAAGCTTACCACAAAGACATTATGTAAACATGAATTGAATAGGACTAAAGGATCCAATCCAATTACTCCGAAATAAAGAGTGCAGATTATCAGCTAGATTCAACTAGTATACTTTTAACGCAACAAAACGCACTAATTTCAATGATAACTCTTTTCACAAGTTTAAACGTTTAAACATCAAGAATGGACTCAAATGACTAAAGTACCTCAGCTGATGAAATCCCTTTGCATTTCTTCTGAAATTCAATTTGCTCCTGTAATTGAGCCTATTAAGTAAACAAACAAGAGGACGGAACTACCAAAACATGCTGCAAAAAACTAAATCAAACAACATCACATGCAGCTCAAAGTTCGTTCCTTAACTTACTGCTGAAAAACCGAGATGATACAATCAGCATGTGATACCTACGTACGCTCCAAGCGATCCTTCTTCCCTAGACGTGTAATGGTAGCAGACATATCTAAGCATGGCATGTATCCAATCAGGCACATCACAAATTGACAATTGAAAGCAGGGTCTTATGTCTAAAGTTCTGCTCAATCCTGACAAATTGCTTCTGATTTGTCCAATACATTGCGAAAATAACAAGTTATACTTGTTTGCGAATTGACTTCACAAAGACTGAAAAGTACATGAGTTGTCTTGGTAACAACTGATATCCTAATCAAAGCTGTTTTACCTTTTCTTCTTTACACAGTTCCAAGTGTTTAACGCTTCGGGTTTTTAATTCAGTAAAATCCTCAGCTATCCTAGCTTTCTCCGAGCAGACCAAGGTATGATCATGTCGTAATCTGATATTTAAAAGGAAGAAATTTAATATATATATTATTCCACTTCAAATTCAATATGACACACAACATTAAAGGGAATGCTAAAAACTAATCCTAATGACAAAGCCGGTCACAAGGTCTGCACCAAGTTACATATTCAAGACATTATGACACCAAACCTGTCATTGAAGTACTATTGTGATAGAGATGACAATGACGTATGTAATGCTGTACAGCCCCCGATGACTTCATGAACTTCTTCGCCGACTTTCACAGCTGGCGAACAAACTCCATCAGATCGCCACCATACTCCAATTTCATGAATTCTTCAAGTGGATTTGTAGCCGAGGCGATTAATAGAGCTTCGATCTGACTAAGAATTGAATCACACGTTGACCTTCCATCGTGAGTTACCACATCACCAAGTTTAGAAATAGCATACTTGAAGGTTTTCAATTTTTTCTCGTCAGCAATATCCAAACGGTCGATAAATGCTTTGAACTCCTTGAGCCACGTGTCTGCAACAGCTTCTGAGTGGCAAACAGGAATTATATGCTCGAATTCAATAGTAACTGTCCCAGTGTAATGCCGTAGCTACACGTTAAGAGACTACAAGAATCAAGAATGCAGTATATCCCTCTGCTCACACTCTGCACGACAATAAATAATACATGTACTGTCTCGTTCTAAATAGCACGTAGTGTTCTGTTGTGCTTTGTAGTACTGTTTTGTCGTGTTGTGTTGGGTTGTATGGTGCAATGCGGTGAGGTGCCATGCCATGCCGTGCCGTGCCGTGCAGTGCAAGGCAGTGCAGATGCAGAGTAATACAGTTTAATACGGTGTACTGTAATGCTTTCTACAACGGTGCAATGTAGTGTTGTGTGGTAATATGTAGTGTTGTGTGGCACAATGTAGTGGTGTGTGATGCAACGTAGGTAGTGTTGTAGTGTTGTCTGGTACAACGTAGTGTTCTCTGGTACAAGGTAGTGCTGTCTGGTACAACGTAGTGCTGTCTGGTACAACGTAGGGTTGTCTGGTACAAAGTAGTGCTGTCTGGCACAACGTAGTGCTGTCTGGTACAACGTAGTGCTGTCTGGTACAACGTAGGGTTGTCTGGTACTAAGTAGTGCTGTCTGGTACAACGTAGTGCTGTCTGGCACAACGTAGTGCTGTCTGGTACAAAGTAGTGCTGTCTGGTACAACGTAGTGTTGTCTGGTTCAACGTAGTGCTGTCTGGTACAACGTAGGGTTGTCTGGTACAAAGTAGTGCTGTCTGGTACAACGTAGTGCTGTCTGGTACAACGTAGTGCTGTCTGGTACAACGTAGGGTTGTCTGGTACAAGGTAGTGCTGTCTGGTACAACGTAGTGCTCTCTAGTACAACGTAGTGTTGTCTGGTACAACGTAGTGCTCTCTGGTACAACGTAGTGTTGTGTGGTACAAGGTAGTGTTGTCTGGTACAACGTAGTGTTGTCTGGTACAACGTAGTGCTCTCTAGTACAACGTAGTGTTGTCTGGTACAAAGTAGTGCTGTCTGGTACAAAGTAGTGCTGTCTGGTACAAGGTAGTGTTGTCTGGTACAACGTAGTGCTCTCCAGTACAACGTAGTGTTGTCTGGTACAACGTAGTGCTCTCTGGTACAACGTAGTGTTGTGTGGTACAACGTCGTGTTGTGTGGTACAATGTAGTGTTGAGTGGTACAACGTAGTGTTGTCTGGTACAACGTAGTGTTGTGTGGTGCAAGGTAGTGTTAAGTGGTGCAATGCAGTGTTCTGTGGTGCAATGCAGTGCTGTGTGGTCCAATGTGATGCTGTGTGGTGCAACATAGTGTTGTGTGGTGCAACATAGTACTGTGTGGTGCAACGTAGTGTTGTGTGGTGCAAGGTAGTGTTAAGTGGTGCAATGTAGTGTTCTGTGGTGCAATGCAGTGTTGTGTGGTCCAATGTGATGCTGTGTGGTGCAACATAGTGTTGTGTGGTACAATGTAGTGTTGAGTGGTACAACGTAGTGTTGTGTGATGCAACGTAGTGTTGTGTGGTACAACGTCGTGTTGTGTGGTACAATGTAGTGTTGAGTGGTACAACGTATTGTTGAGTGGTACAACGTAGTGTTGTCTGGTACAACGTAGTGCTCTCCAGTACAACGTAGTGTTGTCTGGTACAACGTAGTGCTCTCTGGTACAACGTAGTGTTGTGTGGTACAACGTCGTGTTGTGTGGTACAATGTAGTGTTGAGTGGTACAACGTAGTGTTGTCTGGTACAACGTAGTGTTGTGTGGTGCAAGGTAGTGTTAAGTGGTGCAATGCAGTGTTCTGTGGTGCAATGCAGTGCTGTGTGGTCCAATGTGATGCTGTGTGGTGCAACATAGTGTTGTGTGGTGCAACATAGTACTGTGTGGTGCAACGTAGTGTTGTGTGGTGCAAGGTAGTGTTAAGTGGTGCAATGTAGTGTTCTGTGGTGCAATGCAGTGTTGTGTGGTCCAATGTGATGCTGTGTGGTGCAACATAGTGTTGTGTGGTACAATGTAGTGTTGAGTGGTACAACGTAGTGTTGTGTGATGCAACGTAGTGTTGTGTGGTACAACGTCGTGTTGTGTGGTACAATGTAGTGTTGAGTGGTACAACGTAGTGTTGAGTGGTACAACGTAGTGTTGTGTGGTACAACGTAGTGTTCTGTGGTGCAATGTAGTGTTCTGTGGTACAATGTTTTGTTGCGTGGTACAATATAGTGTTTGTGATACAATGTAGTGTTGTGGGGTACAATGTTTTGTTGCGTGGTACAATATAGTGTTTGTGATACAATGTAGTGTTGTGGGGTACTATGTTTTATTGCGTGGTACAATATAGTGTTTGTGATACAATGTACTGTTGTGGGGTACAATGTAGTGTTGTGTATTGCAAATGTAATTTGGTGAAATGTAAAGTGCTGTAATCTAGTGGAGTGGAGTATATGTACTGCAGTATGGCGCTATGTTATGCAAGTGTAGTGCACGATGCAGAAACAAACCCAAATGCAGCGTATGGAAAGAAAGGTGAGGAATATTGCAAATGAAGCATAATTTAGGTGAGAATGTAGTAATGTATTATACGAAGGAAGCGTAGCAATGGCCAGTCGAATGGTAATACATCATAATACATAATTATTTCTAAACGACATCTCAAATTTTTTATCATGTTGTGTTGGACATGAATCGACAATAGTAAGGTTTACAAGACTTACTTTTTAATTTCCGCATCTAATAACTGTATTTTTAATTTGAGTGACTGATTTTCGTCTTTTAGCCCCGACAGTTCGACTGACAAAGACAAACAACGGACGTAAGCTGATGTAGTACATTATCACGAGAAAATTACTTATTATTTCAATAAAAAAAATATCGAGACGGGTTGGTTTGTCTCTGCAAAGGTTGAAAAGATTATAGTTACGTCAAATATGACAGAGGTACATTAGGCGTCAGATTCGCAATCGTGAGACCCGACTTCGACGCTCTCGTAGTCACAATTATTACATTCTTTTGAACATTAGACCCAGCCAGACAAGTAAATGCGAAATCTCTCTTAATCCTCGTTTAGATCTTCTACCTGCAAAACTGTGTATATTGGTGCAAAATTGTTTCCACTTGGCCACTTGATTTCTGTTGATTGAATGAAGTAAATCGTAATGTGTTTAGCGCTACATTGTCTGCTGGTTTTCAACACACGCAAGTTGAACTGAGGTCTCCTAATGGCAAGATCTAAATAAATGAAAGTTTCATTGCGTTAACAGTGGACGTTAATTTGATACTACGATGATCTATGTCACAGTTCACATCAACCTTCTCTACTTCAACACATTTATCAACACAGATATACGATGTCCCTTTGCCATCAAAATGAATTTTAGTTACCTTTCTCCTTTCCTGCTATTTCTGATTTCTCTGCTACTTTCTTTTGCATTTCCATGGCAACACTGCGTGCTGATTCTAAGGCTTTGTGTTCATACTCTTTATCAACCATCTCAAGTTCGAGTTGTTTTTTAGTCTCTGACAGGCGACCTAATCGTATTTGAAGCACAAGAACACAGTCAGTCACTGCAAGCAACAGGTCTTTAAAACAAAATAAGTAGCAACGTGCTGCCTATCCAACTAGTAATCAAACGTTGCCAAAAAATACGATTGCAAAGTTCACATTCAAAAAGACACTTTATTCGATAGCACGCAAAAACAAAACCTGCGAGTGAGATGCGGGGATCACTTTTCACAATTTTCGTCCCTTTTTCTTTATACAATCCTTTTTTGCTATCTATGAGTTATACGCTACCCTCCATCTTCTACAATATATCATCCTTACCCCATACAGTCACCCACCCACGCACACACTAACAAGGCATACACACATGCCCGGTCATGTCGTTAATCGTTTTCAAAAAGTTCCCTAGAGATCTACTAAGCCCCAAAAGACGAAAGCTCCCAACATCGTCAGCTCACTTCGATGCACGGGCAGTTGCCGCCCAATTGAACTTTCAAAGCGAGACCTCTATACAGTTCTGTAGATTGTGTGTAAACTTTAAACACTTAAAGTTGGATATTTTTATATACCAAAGCACACAGGCTTTACTCGGCAGTCCTGAGAATATTCAAAAGCATTGTACTGCTGCATGCGTGACAGAAGATACAATTTTATCTGTTATATAATAATTACTGAAGCATTTCCAACAGTCACGATAGTGCTCTGTTATGAGAGGCAATAAAAATATGTTGTGTACTTCGCCAAGCATTCTTGTCAGGAACTATCATACCGATATTATTTTTCTCTGAATGCAAAAGCCAACGAACGTTTCTTTATCAAAGCTACTTCTTACTTTCTAGACCAGCCACTAACTCTTGATAACTTCTAGATACACGTTGCTCCTCAAGTAATTGATCTGTAAAGAAAATGTATTACAAATGAAATTAATATAAAATTGAAATGAATCACATTGTCCTCATTTGTGTCCTGGGATCCACCATGCTAGTCATTCTTCTTCACAAGGGTAAAATGTTTACGTATTTCTAAATATTCTCACAAATAAATTTGAAACCACATATATTTCACAGCTAGTACACTTTTTCGAAATCGGCTTAAGTATTAGAATGCAATAAAATATTAGTCAAATATACTTCCAGTTGGAATAAAAAGATGCCTTTTTAAAGCATTTGTGAGTGACCAGAAACCATTAGGGGATTAGACGTTTCTTAGTCGAAGATCGTGCCCTCAAGAAGGTTGCACCTGCAGATAATCATTTTCTAGATCCAAGTAAGACTGAAATTTCAAATACAGTGTCAAAAAGGAACCACAGATGGATTAAGACAAGCTAAAGATAACTAGGCTTTTAACGAATATACACCATCAATATATCAAACTTCCAGAAAACACAAGATAACATTTCTTTGCGACGTTAAAAGACGCGCTATGCATCCACAAATTCTACATGAGTTGACATTCACATTCAATAAGAATACACAAAAAGTAAACCATAAGCAATGTCTGGCTTAGCAAGCAAACACCCTTACCTCTCAGTTGCTCAATTTGCTTTTTAAACGTCCGCATTTCAGACTGTGTTAAATCAAGTTCATCTGTTAGAAAAAGAAAGATGATATTTTATGATAAAAAGTGTGCGAATATCAAATCCATCTGGGCAGAACTTAAACGATGTTGCCAGACAAAGACACGTCTCTCCTTAATACATCATTATCTCACCTTTAATCGTTGACAGGGTGTACCACTTAAACCCGGAATCACAACCCTTGCATTACATATGCGTTAAGAGCGGAGGGGCAGGGATAGACGCAAAGTTTTCATGTCCTAGTAATGCAATACCGTAAACCTCGAACTAAGGCAGGTTATTCTATAAAAATAATCAAGCGACAAAGTCAAATACTGTAATCCAAGATGTAGCTATTGCTAAGAGCTATCTGGGAATGAAATACACCAAGGCGCTGATTTTGTGACTTTAAAAAGGCTTTATTCTACTTTTGGATACTTGCAACTGCATTTTCTCTCAACAAATTCAAGTGAAATTTAATATTAGATTTACAATAATACTACACGGCAGCGCCTGGAGCAATCTAGAGTTTTATTTTAAAGCTCTTTCAATCACAAATGCTGCCTAACAAAGCTAAGGGATTTAGTGTATGCCATAAATTTACCAAATACCGACGCAAAATACAAGTTGCCGTCCCTTAGGAATAGTAAGTGGTACAAAAAATCCACTCTAGGGCATGGGAGAATACCACTGGCTCAATTACCTTGAAGATGCTCATAATCACAGTTGGCTACTATTGTTGTCTCCATCGTTTCACTTGATTTTCCATCTTGAGTTTTTATTATTTTGTCACGGCTTGCAATCTTGTCGGGAACAGTTACTGTCTCGAGTGGTTTATGCAGCAGATCTGAAAATACAACAAATTAAGCAAACATCGTTTACTGAGACAGTTTTTACCTATGATGCCTGACCAGAAAATGACGCCAGTTTCAACAAATTGTATCATGGATAAATAGAGTACGGTAATGTGAGTCATACAACTTTATAACACCGTAAACAAACAAATCATAAAACAGGCAAAGTAGAGTGTGCGTCAATTTTTTTCATCAACTAGAAACATTCAAAGAGCGTAAACTTCTGCCAAGCCAGAATGATTATTCAAACAACCGGGGTATTCACCACGACGACTTCCTTGTTATGTCACTTTCATGAAGATATTATTACGAAATATGGTAAGTGGGTTAACCCCTCACTGGATTAGTCCCTCCCTAACTAGCACTATGAAGGTCTCATTACCAAAAAGTGATACAGAATCCAAGATTTCATTTGCATCATCCCCCAAAATAAAAAAAAAAGTTCCTTATACCAGGTCGGATACGTCCTGAAAATTTCGTCAAAATATACCCATACGCTTTTGAGTTATTTGAGTAACAAACAAACAAACCTTGACAAAAAAAACAACCTCCTGGTGAAGGTAGTAACCGACGTCGGCTATTTAGAAGGTACAGCATTAGCGTGCATTAGCAAAAGTAACAGTTCACTGGCTAGATTGTAAGAATGTGACAAAGCCCTGTTTTAAAAAGCAAGAGTGTTCACATTGCCATTGCAATCATGGTGCGATGCCTTCTCCGTCAGTTGCCGTATCAGTGATTTGTAAACAATCTTAAAGGATTTTAAGTGAGAGTTACATTCGGTTTATTTTACAACTGTGAGCAATTCACAACGCCTTATAATTGCGGTAATAATCACATGAGCTGCGTGGTTTCTGGTTTCATTATGATACAAGAGTTGACGAGGACTGATATATTACTGGCATATCGCAAGTAAAAAATTACCTCGTGCACTTACCAGAAGTGGTATTTTTCTAAACTACACAATATGCAACAATAACAACATATTAACATATTAAGAGACTTGTTATATTTCATTGGTTGACACATTTGGATCATAGAGATCCAAAAGGTTTGTTTCAGTAGTCAATAAGAGTTTACAAATTAGTGGCAGTATTTCGATGTGTTGAAGAAGGAAAGATTGAGTTGTATAATAATTGACGATCAACTGTTTATATCTTAACTCCTTAGCATTGTAAATAGAACCAGTGTTCGTTGTAGCTTAAAAGTTACAATATAATATCTGGCCTTGCGCGTTGGTTTGTAGCAACCGTATGCCTTATTACAGTCGGATCTTTCGCCTGGGGAGCTAAGAGTGATAACAAACCCATGCAATTTGGGTATCACATTTTAATAAGGTTATCACAATCGCCGATACTTGAACAGCCGGTAATTTCAAGTAAGACCACAACAATTGACGAATACCAATCACAATTGTACATACCTTTGAGGTTTCGAATATCCAAGCTACAAGACGCTAATGCTTTCCCATGGAGATCGACTTGCTCTGAAATATACAATGAAAATGAAAACATATGAACAAATATTAAACGATTGACATCATGGAAAGCAAAGTGAAATAATAAAGAGTAGCTAGGAGTGGATGGCAAGGAGTGGATGGTGAGGAGTAAATGGCAAGAATAATAAATGAACAAATCTCTTTTTAGTAAGTGTGTATAAATTGTCATTTATAAATTTACATTGCATTTTGTTAAATGGTTTATAGACGTAGATAACGCAATAGGACGTCGATTCTTTTTCAAGGAGAACTTCAGCTATATTCTGTCACCAATAATTGTATTTTAGCTTGCAAACTCGGCAACTCCATTAACCAAGCACAAATTTTAAAATGACGCATGATTATGCCTCATCGTTATATATTCTGTGTACTCTCCCATACTTCTGACGTGCCAATAATGACACAAACGACCATACGCTCTACCGGTCTAGTGTTTCCTATGGATCTTTCAAGACATGCCAACGGGCACTGACGACTATAGTAAGGTGTTCTTCAGCATAACCTGAAATCGGTCTATCAAAGCAAGGTTGTATATGGGGCATAGTGTAAGCCTGTCAGTATTCTTTTAGGATCTGAATGTCTAGAAGACACTAGGAATGCAATTACCATTCTCTCTATCCTTTTGCTACAACGCCTGAAATATACACAACAATGATAGTCAACTCATATGCCACACAGCAACAGCTAGTCTATTAGAAAAACGCAACACAACCTTCTTACCAGAATATCCTGCGAAATCACAGACGGGAATTTGATAAGAAAGAAACCTGCTTCAGTGACAATCAATTATGATTTTCTATGAAAGTAAATGACAGCTTGTGTCAGTACACGAGCAGATACGCCATACATACCTTCCAGAGATCCAGCACAGGGAAGATGCAGGTTGGAAAATCCATTATGTCCTGGCTCTGGTGTTTTGCCTGAATCAATAGCATCTTCAGCTGTAACAGGAAGTGCAATATATATCGATATATTAAGATGCATTGTCACGGTAAGACATTGAAATGGGGTCACAAATGAGGTTACAAGGAGACACGCAGAGGTCAGCGTCATAACACGGGAGGAAACAAAAAGCAAATGGTTGGACCACATCCTACACATGTCGCCACTACAGATCGCAAAAGTTGTGATCATGTCAATTCTTGTTTTTCAAGAATGGAAAGAAAGGGCATGAAACGCAGGACGGGAAAGAAAGGGCAGTAAGGGACGAGGATTCTTGCTGGTACCAATACATGTCCAGGAACAGAAGTGGGAATGGCACGTAAGGACGTAGATAATGATTGAAAGAATGACTAACTATTTGGAAGAGGACACAGTGGATGAATAGGTAATGTCGTGGGTAAAAGAGGATATGTTGATGACCCATGGAGAACAAAACATAGCAAATAGATGACCCAAAGGAGAGGTAAAGGCCAGTTAGAAGAGTAAATGCAAGTCATGATCGCAATGACAAAGATGCAAACATGAATATGAAATAGCCAATTCTTGCGTGCCTTTAGATTTTCTTAAATATTAGCTGGAGATTAAAACAATGGAAAAGGCATGCTTGAATTCACGTAGTTTATAATATAATATAGCCATCGAGTACAGTTTGCAGGGCCAATCATATATACACATACACATAAACATACACATAAGATTGACCTTTAAACCAAATACTACTGCCAAAGATTGGCGGTAACTCGCAGGTTGGCATGATTGAGAAAAAACACATTTGTCCAGGGAATACCAGTTTTTTCAGATTAACTGCCCTGCAACTGACGATCCAGTAGTGCAAGGTTTCCGTGACTTTGACAAAATAAGAGTCATTGAGAGCATGACAATTAAAAATAGGACTCCTTACATAGTCAAGCAGCTCTTGTGAATTGTTTTAAATTGGAGATATTATGCTTGTACTTATCAATAATGATGAAAATAACACAGATTAAATCTATACCTGGTAGTGCATTTTATGCTCACCTTGAAGACTAGTGCTCGGTAGGAAAGCAAATGAAATGGCTTCTTTGATATCTAATAGATTATCTGTGAAAAACAAAAACATGCTATATATAGAGACACAAGTAGATGCTATCTAACCTACCTGACATGTACTCTCCACAGATGAAAACGAGACTATTTCATACGCAAACTGGATACATTCGGAGAGCGTAAACCTCCATCAAGCCAACGGGGTAAGATGGGATTTTTAATTTTCTAAATATTCAAATAAGCTGAACCAATAGGCTTCATGGTAACTGGTTTTCCCCCACGAAGTTTTTCTCACGAGTTTGTTGAATAAATCATTAATAAACTTCCAAAAAATCCAGAATCCAGGAATTCATTCGTATCATGACCAAAAACTGTCAGCTTGAACCAGTCAGAATACCAACATCCTGTCAAAATTTTAGCACACTTACAAGGAGAAATAATTTGGTTTCAACTGAACAGATGTAAACTTATGGATGTGACCGGTGAACCTTCAAATCCGAGGCATTACTTAATGAGCTAACATACTTCATAGCTATGCTTCTGCTCACTGCCCGTGACTATCACTATCCTCAGTACAGTAGCTTTCAAAAGACTACCCTATGATGCTGAATTTTCTCTTGTATCCAAGCTTAAAAACAGATGACCTCAAACGCTCATAAATATTAAAGATTTGATACAGCTTTCTACTCATCTTTCAGTCCGAAGATATAAACAAACTTACAGCACTGTTACAAATAATTTGCTGGAAATTGTTTATCAAGATATCCTCTTTTTCACATGAGGTGACTGGAAAATATTCACAAAAACATTAAGACGTACCCTGGATTTCCGTGATAACTTCGAATTGCTTGGCAAGTAAGTCCGAAGCATCACTGGTTTGTTCATGTAACAGTCCATTGGAGTCTGCGCAGGAAAAAAAGGAAAAATTGAGAAGACCACGAAACACTAGTATTAGATGTATGACATATATTTGAAATGGCATGCAGACACACAGAAAGAAGGCAAAAGGCCAAGCATGCCAACAGTAGCAAATGCAATGGAACAGCGTATCTGCTTCCTGTTTCAAAGAAATGCGTGCAACATGTGACGAAAACAACCAGACGTGGACAAGAATCATAGTATGGAAGCGTACTTATACTGGTTACTGGAGGAGTACTTATATCATGTAACATACATCCAGGAAGAATCCTGAAAAGCATTCATCAACATCAATATTGACAATTACCTCGTTTTATGTCAAAACTGCAACTCACTCGTTGTTCGACAACTTCTGGGTGACTTTGTGCTAAGCAAGAAATGGATATGAGTAATTGGTCATCCATCAAATTCAGCAAGCAAATTATAAATATGATCTGGAAAACGCGTCACTACACACAACAAACTGTAAAACGTACTAGGGCACACGACAGTTGATCACACTATGTTAGACTGAACACAGTCATGCACGCCTTGAACTGAAGTGTTGCATGTTTAAGAGGGGTTGCAGCTGTCTTATATCACACAATCAGACGTGCTGTGACTGTGTGTTGTCATCGTTCGGCTTGTTACCCAGGCCTGAACAGTGTAGGTGGGGTAGCACGACGATATGAACATTATTTAAAAATTCCACAGCAAATGTAGTGTTTATGTTCGTATTACTGCTTGTGACTGGTACTTGACCAGGTCGAGCTATAAGAGCGTACTCTGATAATACGATTCTCTCATCATTACGTGGTTGTGACAACCTAGTAATTCTTCAGCAACGAGCATAGTCATTTTCAGAAGGACAATAGTTCCCATTACAAGAGGACGGGGTTGGACAATTTGTGGCAACATCCACATTAGAGTGCTCCCTACCAGGGAGTTCCAAACATGAGAATTTGCGTCAACGCTGAAAGTATTGAATTCTAGAACAGTTGACTGGGTAATCTCTCTAATCACTTTTCTCCTATGTCATAAGCGTATCGACCTTAATCTACTTGTAACAAGAGACCTACACAGTACATACAGAAAATGAGGAAGACACTGACTCATTGATGCTTCCGGAATGATGCTGCTGAACTTTACAATCACATTAGTAAAAAACTGAAGAGCTTCTCTGATATATCAGCAAAAGTCATTCATTAAGTCGAGAGACGTTACACAATTGCAGATTCTTATATGACACGACCTTAAGCAAGGTGGTGTAACGGGCTAAACCCATTGGGAGTTCAGGTCCGTCTAACTGTTTCGTCTACAGCATACAGCCATTCGTGCGATACACAATACGTCAATACCTAATCATGTAAATATTTTAGGGAAGTTTCCCCTCCTCTCTAGACATACCTGTTCCCAAACCAGAATCTAATGATTCTTTCACACGTGGAACTTTTTCCGTCTGTTCCTTTTGAATTGACTCAATTTGTTCTGAAAAATATAAAAAGTGCCCATTCAAACTACATCAGAGATACAGCGAAATAAAGATGCCATTACCAAAAATACCAAAAGGATTCAAAACCCAAGATTTGATCATCAGCCACAAAGGAATCAGCTTGAGTCAGTTGGTATGCCAACGCATTGAAAAATTTCAGAACGATTCGTTCGTATCTTTCAGAATTAACAACAAACAAACCAAAAGAATTAGACTTTCCTTTATGAAAATAAACTCTCTTTGGTAGAGGTAACAGAAATTTCACTGCCACAATGGCATTGCATTGACCATTCATTGATACTGACTATATGAGCAACAAAGGAACAAACAACATAAAGACGTGGATAGGAATGACCAGGTTCGACGCTCCGGTTTTCACAATCATAACCTTACTTCTGTCCTTTATACAAGGCTACCCTGTCAGTTATCGTGTGGAACAACAGGTATAGCTAGAAGCAGGAAGAGGTGACGTAATATGGAGAAGGCTTGTCCACCAGTCGACAATGGTAAGCAGTTTCTTTGGCGTCAACAGTCCTGCCGAATCCATTGAGTTCGAAAAGTAATGTAAGCGAAGAAACGTGATTTGAAGGACAGTTTCAGAAAAGGTCAATGACACACAGTAGATGAGGTAATTATATTGCGAAAAATTATTATGAGATGTCAATTTTCTTACCTGTGAGCTTGGTGATTTTGCTTTTGGCCTCTACCAATTCATGATGGGAATCATCCAACTGAGCTGAAGTGAAACCAAAATGTCAAAATGTCAGTATGTAAAATGCCTTCTTTGCATGACATCATGCACTAAAGAAATGAGTATGATACAATGACACCATCAGACAAGATGCAACAGTACAGGAAACTTCATTCATCCTCATGAAATTACACGGTATGATGCAATACCTTAACAACATCACAATGCCACGCTCGCAAGACTTACCTTCTAATACATCAATGAGTTCACATTTCTCTTGAAGTTCTTTCTCCAGTGCAACAATGTCACCTATGGTATATGAAGAAACAATGTGTGATTTTACTGTTCATGTTAACACTGTTCAAACAAGGCAACAGTAGTGCAAACACTAGCACATATACAAGTGCTAACGCTAGTATCAACAATTAAACTACTAACACTAACATATATACTAGTGCTAACACTTATACTACGATAATACAAAGATCAACTTTGACTCCGGCTGACTATGCTTGATTGCAGGAACAAAAGTCGCATGACCGAGTTCCATTACTGGCTCCATTGGTAAATAGAAAAAAGGTCAAACTCTCATCAAATATTATAGGTATTACAAACTCATTGCCAGGAAAACCTGACATTAACGAGATTGGGTTAACCTCTGTCGAACGTAAAATAACGTCATATCCAAGGAAAAAAAGGCTTTGTTAATAACAAATGAAGTCAAATTCATGTTGCTTTGGAATGATAATACATGAAGGCATAAGTACACGACGGATAATACTGAATGTTTCGCCACCAAAAAAACAACATATTGAAATCACGTACTGCCGGTGGGTGATGGTTTATCGAATATTTCATGACTATCTGTGTGTGTCTTGGTGTCTAGCACACCTGCAGTAAATAAAAACAAACAAACAAACATTAAAGATAAACGATCATATCTGAATAGTTTTATGTTAAAACTGAAAACATATAAGTCAGGCAAAGATCACACAGTGTTGGGACATAAAGACGAATGGCATAGAATGACAACTGTATGCATCGTTGCAAGTTGCTGGTTACGCTGCAGTCAGGTCTTGTTTTGTCTCCAACAGTACGGCTCAGAGGTATCACGGTATGGAAAGCGCAATAATGAGTTAATATATTCTAGTGAGGTATGTTATTACTTGGTTTAATATAGCATTGAACTTATAGTATGGCTTGCACATGGAGAAATGGTAAAATATAGCATTGTTCGCATGGTTGGGTTGGTATGGTATGATAACAATATAAAAGTTGTTCATTTGCTTCTATCTTGGAGAATAAAAATCTCCATTCACGAATTTTCGACCTACAATTTCGTATAACAGGCAAAAGATAACAAGGCAAGGTTCGTATGATACGATTGGTATAGTATGATATAGTAGTGTGCAGTATTGCACGGTTTAGAGGGATGGTATGGTAAGGTAAAGTATGCTACGATATGTTATGTAATAGAAAGCCATTTGACAACATGGGATAGTGTTCTACACGACAGGATGGAAGTACGGGATGACTAGGTATCGGATGGTAAGGTATGGTAGCTTACGATATAGAAAGGTCAAAAATTATGGCATCAAATGGCAGTTAAAACTCTTTGGCGTGCTTCACTGTAGTATATGGTAATATGTCGTACAGTTTCGTTGTTTCGAACGTTTGCCACGAAATTACGATGTCTTCTCGTGGTAAGGTATGGTATAGTATAACACCGTAAGAAAGGTTGTGATACGTTTGAACGGTTCATTTAGGAAGGTATGGTATGTTTTAGCAATACGACTGGGTATGGCAGTCATGGTGTATGATCGAATACATAAAAGATGCATTCATAAAAATTTAAGTTACCTTCAAACTCTGTCACCTCTTCAACTTCCATTTTACAAACGGTGATGTCGGACGCAGCTGCACCGGAGAAAAGTCAAAACAAATAATAATTACCATTACGGAATGCGTTTAAAGCAAAGCGTTTCCAATCATGGGATCACTTGCCTCTAGGCATGTAGCTTCTATTACGTCGAGAAAAGTATGTCAATGGTTTTTTGTCGGTAAAACTCATTGTCCTTATTTAAGCCACTAATGTCTCGGCTTTCTTCTGAATAAAAAAAAACCAAACGTGCCTTTCATTTATCTAATCTCAAGATTTCTGCAAGCACAATCATAGTAAGCAGGAATGAAATGAATTATCGGGAAAATGTTACGGAATAAATGAGCTAGATTAGATTTGGTGGATGGGGTGACAGAATAAAACTCAAAAAAATTAAATGTCACAAAAGTCAAAGATGCAAGTTCAACAGAGTCCACCGTAAATATACATTCATCATTTCTATATTTTGGACTGGTACAGGCAATTTCAGTTGAGGCAACTTTACTACTTGGGAAAGAACTTATTAGACAAAATCTAGCTCTGATATTAACTCCGACATCCTACCAAAAAGTTAAATAGGGGTTGTTGGGTCACTCACAGACCTGCCGTCGAACAGGAACATTAAACATCAACAAACTATACACCTTGATGTGTGTTTTCCTCAGGAGACATGTCATTGCTTCCAGTGCCGGCAGAAACGGGTCCATTCGGTAACGCAAGGGATGTAGGTTTATCATTGCTAGTGTCTGTGTTTTCTTCATCTGAAAAGTCAAAAGAGGATAGAAAATATTCACTAAACAAAACAAACATCCACAGTTGTCCAAAAGAAACCAGATTTAAACACAGAATAAAAGAGTGCAGATAGGTGTACTGAGAGCGATATATATAGGACTTTGAATGTCCTTTACGAAACCTTTGTGCCGTGATGGCACGGAGGTTTGAGCGTTGGCTTTTGAGTTCGAGGGTTACCAGTTCAAGTCCGGTCGGCTCCCACTTTGTGCAGCTATTGTGGTAATGCTCCACTCTTGATGAAAATATACACACATACACACATATATATTTCGTATTAGAGATGTTACATGACAACAAAAATGTATGTATGTA
>JANTCA010090854.1:0-13594 GCA_024741275.1 Chironex yamaguchii
CAAAACTTGGTTCTGTTTGCGTAGCGGTGTGTTTGTGGGGCATAGCGGTAGGGGTGGAAGCGTAGCGGTATATGAGATCGGCGTAGCGGGCCCCACGCAGAATCGCTCCAGGGAGAACACTGATTAAGTAGCTTTGTACTAGATAGGCTTAATGTCGGTGAGATTGAATGTTAGCGGTGCCCTGTCACTTGTTTTTTTTTCTCGTTTACTGGATCATCATGGTTCCACTGCATGGAAAGTAAGTTGGACTGCACACCTGTTATTGAGCATTCATCATACTTGTAACTGAAAGTACTGAACAGACGAATGGTGTCACAGGAAGGTTATCTACCCGCGATGGTTTACTAAAACTATATGGTCTTATAAAATCTGAAACAAAATTGGGTATTATGATAGTCCATGCAGGTAAAATTTCTGGTTGAATCCAGACTTGTCACTCGAGATCGGATTTGCCTAACGCTGGATTACATGCATAACGATTGTTCTAGGTACGACTTATTATAGTTGCATTAGGTTAGTGCTTTATGACATTTTAGAACCAAAGATTATGACAAAAGAATGTAAGCAAAGTAAGGGAACAAATGCTTTGCTGGACGTCTTTGTAATCTTGAGTCACAAGAATTTCAAGATCGAGTTGACACCGAAGACATTAAATTCATAACGCACTGGTTGTGAAGGTGTTTGCGCTTATTTATCCACCAATAATGAAGGCAAGTGTCACCATTTTCATTTAAGATTCAGGAGCGGGATGACTATGCACTAAGTGAGAAAAGATGGAATCGTGACAGCCAGTGTATCTGATGTGCGAAGATTTTATTTTATTTAAGCCATGTTTAACATATTATAATGGACTCTTTTTGTTTGGGAAGAATTTAAGTCTCTCTGCGGTGGGTCTGACCATATTTTTCAACTCTTGACATAGTCTGATTTACGCTAATACCTTGACATTGAGTACCTGTCTTTTATACTCGACTCATTAGATTTTTGTAAGATTTTTTATTTGTAATAATACCCTCACGCGAAAACAGCACTTGTGTGTGCCTTTTTTTAGATCAGGACCTGCTACTGGAAGGCAACATTTCGGAAATGTTATGACGGAGACTTCAAAATATACGATGTAACTTCCAAGAGGAACCTTTTACGTCATGACCATCTAATGACGTCGGCATGACGTCGTTATTGTGTCGTGCTCATTTCTTGCAAACAGCTAAAACGCATGTCAGTATGTCACCGGCATGATCTCATGTTGATTGGATAGGACAATAGTTGTGACGTCTCACGACATCTTTGTTTTATTGACTGTTATTGTTTTATTGCGAAAGCGATATGAAATAATGCCGTGACCATATCTGCATCACCGTTTACACTATGTCATTATTATATCGGCATAAACCTGTACCGGTATGGCTATCGACATGGTTTTATTGCGGATTCGCACTTTCTCATGCCAGCATGGTATCGACGTTGTGTAAACATGTAGCCTGAAAACAAAAGATATCACACCGCTATCATTTTACCGACATGCTACCGACATTGTAGAAACGGAGTCTAAAGGGCCTATGACACGAGAAAAATCATCCTGCTCCACCGAGATTGCGCGTTTCCCCGACATCTAACTGCCATTGACAAACTCACATAAAACGCAACTCGCCATCACATGAGAGCCGGGCTGATCCGACAGACCGAGATCTTTCTTTTGCCAAGATCCCAGTTAAACGGGCTTGGTTTTTTAACAAGATAGCTCAAGCCTGCTCAAAGCGGGCGGTAGAGTTAGAAATTTTATATTTCACTGGTACTATGTGGTTATGTGGATATCATAAGTTGCTTAATGTGACCACATTTGTGCCGTCTGAGGGGACAAAACGATGAAAAATGACCCTATCCGGAATGCAAGCAATCTGTGGTATGACTTGTGTAGGGTGACTCATCATTAAGTTATTGCGTCAAGGATAGTTTTACAGCTGATTAGGCTCTTCTTTTCTTACACCTCGAAATTTTTTTGCATAGTAGTTCTAAAGAAGGTATCTGCCGACTATATCTGGCGGAATTTATGATGATAATGTAGTAATCAGAAATATGGCCTTGTATTGTGGAAGAAATGATATTCTAGCCAACGCTATACACAGCAAGGCAACTACGACTGACATATGAGTTATTTTATTTATTGGAGTGAAAAATCATGACGTATGCGTTTCTTTGCGTAATTGACCCTCGTGAAAGCGGTTTGGACTTGAGCTGTACTATTGGTTGAATCCTAGGGGTAGCCATTGACTGCTGAAAGGGTTGGCGTTACGTCAAACCTAGCAAAACCCAGTCAATGCGAAAATGAAATCTGTATCGTTGTTTTCTGCGCAATAATCTTGAGATGAACATAGCGCTCGTAAATTAAGAGCAATTCAGACTTGACCGTTTTTACTCGCTTTGCTTGACACAGGAGACATCGTTTCAACATCTGTATATGCCTGCGTAATTTTGGAAACTGAGTAAAACATTGTATCGAGATATTCATTGTTGCATGCCATTTTCTTATTTCAACTTCAAAACACATCGTTGTGATCATTTTGAACTACTTTCCAGAGAAGGATTGTATGTGAAAGAGAGCCGACGAACAGGCATGTTTCAGGCAGCGCGCCAAATCCGTAACACACGAAAACATACATAGGGGAAGATATTCGAAGTGGTTAGTCACGCCATTATACCACTCTAGACATTAAGGCTTAGAGAAATGCAATCTGGGTGATATTAAGGAAAAGGGCAAAATTTAAATGGCAGTATAATGATGGACTGCTTGAGCTTGGAAACAGGTCTCCTAACTGCACAGCTGGCACATTTCGTCCCTGACGGTAGGGGCGATATGACGGGATTGTAACGGGAGCTACTTATTGAATATTTGGTGTAGTCTACGTTACTGCATTGTCGTTGTTTTCAATGACTTCTGGAATAGAAGTAGAGACTGTAGACCTTAAGAACTTTCTTTTTCACTGCCCAAGTCTAATTTCAACAGCGTGGTAAGGTTGACATACAACACAATCTCATGTTTTCGTTGCTGTTCTTTTTTATGTAAATAGACTAGTAATGTTATGATGATATGGAAGAGATAATCTCTTTCTCACTGCTTGTAGGAACTCAAAGGGGGAAAGTCCTATGAAAAGGTAATTTTTACTAACATAACTAATTTTAATGAAATTTTTCCGTGTCTAAAATTTTTAGAAGTTGTTCATGTATAAGCAATTAGTCCATGCAACGTTATTGTCTCTGGGTTGAAATACACATCATAGCCAATGGATAAGTCGCCACGACAGGAAAGACTTTCCTATTGACAAATTACGTTGCTAATCATGGACTACCTTCCTGAAACTGGCGCAAACTAAAGCCTGGTACTATGCAGTGTAAGGGCCATTTTAAGTTTTATTTGAATTATTGTATGTGTGCATTTCTTGAAAATGGCGCGTGAATTTGCTTATGGTAACAGTCTGCAGAGAGTTAATTAGTGGACGCTGATTTCCCAGTAAGCAATGCGATAAACAACACACAAGCAGATCTATGAGATTACAGGAGTGGATCAAAGCAATAGCTAGCTACTCTAGCAAAGTAAGGAGCTTGCCCTGAAGAGGTTTTGTTGATTTCTCTCGTATCACTTTGATTTGTTAGAACATGAGTACGAGAAATCCAATCTGTTTTGAGTTGCACTTATTTTCAGTCCAGGACAAACCACTTCTGTTTAATTCCTAAGGTAGTTCATTCTTATTTGCCTGTTTGAAGTTTGCAACTGGTATTTAGAAAATGCCATTACCGGATGAGAAATCTTTGGGTTGGGAAATCAAATCTTTAAGATTGGATTTGATCAAATCGCCGTCCCTAAGACGGAGAAGGCAGTAAAAGACCTTTAACACAGGAAAACAAGTTTGTCGGCATTGAAAGGTGGGAATGGAATTTCTTGACAATGCCTCGTGGTGAGACAGTATGATTAAACCATACCCATGACTTAAATTATGTATCTAATAGAGATAAGACTATATTAAAATGCGTGAACAATACCCTGTAGGTGCTGTAGCTTGTTTGTGACTGAGAGGGTGGTTACTTTAATGTACAAACCTTTAGTTTTTTATCATTGTACCTTTGTATTGATGTGTCTTTTCATTAATATGTATCTGTTGTATGTCGTTAAATGTAGGTTAGCAACTGAATTGGTGTATACGTTTGTTATTTTTCTGTATCTGATTTCATAGTAGTATTTTAGGGAAGTGATGTCAGAAAGTAAAACTTGACCATTGGGTTCGTGCCCAGGCATTTTCAAAATTAGCGAGAATGCGATTCTTCTCCCGGTAGAATAATGATTAACAGTGTACGGTGCTTCGCAGGGTAGTTCAAACGTCGATTTGTAATGACATGAACTGATTAGCGGCATGCGAGTAAGGATTGAGTACAAGCGAACACGTGCTAAAATGCATTTATTCTAAAGGTATATAGTAACAGCTGTTGTTACTGAAAAAGCTATACAATACCCTTGCCGATTTGCCTCAGTTGTCTCCTGCGCCAACCCAATAGTAATTGAAGCCCACCTTTAGAACCAAGACATTTATGCCTAGACCACTTAGGGATTAACGCCGGGATAAGACGGAATCCCCCCACCCCCAAGCTACTAAACAATATTCGTCATCGCCATCGCTGGTTTTTTTTTTATAATTTTAAATTTCTTTTGCGCAGAATGATATGTCTAAGTATATTGTGTGTTTCTTTTTCAGCTTGGTTATGTGGATATTAATCTTGCTGAATTTGCTGGAGCCGGGGCAACATCAAGGAGGTACATTTTGGAAGGATACAACGATAATAAGAGTCATCGACAAGACAACTCAATTTTGAAAGTAAGTGATGATGATTTTGCAACTAATACTTCGTTCCTTCATAGCATGAAATGTAAATGTAAGTGAAGAGTTCAAGAATTCATACTCAACTTGTACTAAAGAACATCCACGTTAGAGGACACTAGGTTGCTGATGGGAAGAATGAAACTTTTCACTGTCCTTGCTATACTGTATACGTGTTAGCAGGATTTGTGGGGAATGTTTTGCACAGGAAACACATGCAGACGGAGAGAAACAAGTGATTGTTGCACAAATGGAATTTCTTGGGTGCAATTCTCATCAAACTTCAAGAAAACGCCGTTTTATATAAATGATAACAGAACACTGTAAGACGTATCAACTAATAAGCATTTACTTCATATAGAAGATGATAACATGGTCACTTTGATGTTCCATATGCATACTGAAATGCTATCATGTAGCGATTTAATTATCCACTTATAAAACCCTAAATGCACCTTATAGAGTGTAAGTGTCGGTAGTTCAATTGTCAGAGCGTTTGCCTGCCACACTGAAGGTCCCGAGTTGGGCCCTTGTCCTATACCAATTTTTTTTTCTTAGAGTTCCAACAACTTATGGAAGACAAGTGATTTTGACAGGAAGACAGGAATTTTTCGTAGAGAAAAGGAAAAAAACCAATAAAGAACAAAACAAAAATTATCAGAAGTTAGAGGCAGCAAAAAGTATTAAATGGTTTACAAAGTGCACTGTTCATCGCAGCTTGAGTGTGACAATGTATTTTGCATGATAAATACACTGAAAAGCTTTTGATATTAATGTATTGTCACAATGTTTTGGGAAGAGTGCATCTCATATTAACAAGCATATCATTGCCATCCTACTTATTCAATGCCAGCAGGCGTGACTCTTTTCAGAAGTTATAGATCAGATGGAAAATTTAGCTTGAAGAAGCATTATTTGATGTTGGCCTGCTTTTTGGCAAGAAATGTCGACCCCTTCCACATCTTCTTCTTGTCTGATTGTCTTTGATTGTTGTCAGGTTGTGTTTGACTGTAGCACAAATTTGCATACAATCAATTTCCGCATGACTACAATTGCTAAAAGCAATAAGTATTGCCCAGCTGTGGGAAAATTTGCTATGTGCAACAGTCAGGAAAAATTTATTTAGAGCTTTGCCGTTGCTCAAACATTATCTCCCTGGTAGACATGTTGTAAAAGCATAAACAACGTGTTATTGCCTTTTGCACAGGGCGTGGGGGTGGGGAACATGACAGGCAGAAAGAAATTATGTAACACAAGATAGCTGTTCTTAGTTAAAAACACAGGGTACCAAAATTCTTTTAGTTGAAAAACACAAGGGTGATTGTATTGTGGCAAATCAGAGTGTTGCGTATGCAACATGTGCAGCAGTATAGATCCTGCCTTGGGAAATAGCAGATGGAAAAGGTATCGCATTATACAAGAATATGAAGCGGGTTTATCTCTGCGGGGTCGTATTCATATAAGATTCGCATTTTACCGTGCAGCCAATACCGTGTAAATTCAACATCAAGCAATGGACATTGTCTAACGCTATAAAGCATGGAGTTATGACGCAAGTGTTTCATTTGTTTGCCATTGGCTATGCAGTTGTTTTTGAGTGGTTGAAGCTCTTATAATCAGGAAGTCATCCATACCTCCAGGATCCTGTTTGTGTTGGCAGGTGGTAGTGCTTTTTGTACAATTTAATCCACAATTTAGCCCTCAAGACAGTTCCTCGAACATCGGTCTTCACTTT
The DNA here is from genome assembly GCA_024741275.1 of Chironex yamaguchii. Classification (NCBI taxonomy): domain Eukaryota; kingdom Metazoa; phylum Cnidaria; class Cubozoa; order Chirodropida; family Chirodropidae; genus Chironex; species Chironex yamaguchii. The sequence goes on from JANTCA010090854.1 coordinate 6,604, forward strand.
CCCTTGCTTCTGTCGGAGGCAAACGTCCGTCTTCACTTTCCCTTGCTTCTGTCGGAGGCAAACGTCCGACTTATCATTTTGGGCTTAGACTTGATCAACAAACCTTTCGATCGTATAACAAAGACAATTTAGGTACGAAAATTGAAGATGAGTCGTTGTTCTATAAAAAGGGACAGTAACAGGTAACGGTAACCGACCGAGTTGACGATAACCGTACGATCATGATGTATTCCTATCTTAGGGGTTGCGGTCATTCTGTTAGGGATGGCAAATCAAGTCAAGTCATTCCTACGTTTTCGTTTTTCTTTTGTTAATTTTTTGCTTTGGAATTCTCTGAGTTTTTAATATGTTTTCATTTAAGGTCAACGTGATTATGACATTGCTTTCTGGGGACCCACTTTTCAAGACGTGAGTATTCGTTATTTTCCTCATTCTTAATCATTCTCTTTCAGCAAAATGTTGGTTTCACCGCTGCCTTGTAATTGCACTCTTAATCTGTGTAAGATTTCGTTTTAAATTACCCAATAATAATTTGATGTTCATTTTTATAAATCGTATCAAGTCATAATACTCTTTCTAATCCAAAGTAATTTTTTTCCTTTTTTACCTTTCTCTACTCTTTCTTCTTTCCGCCGCCTCCTCCTCTTCTGCTCTTTATCTCTGCTGTTCTTCTTGTTATGTAGCAATAATTATTTCTAAGTATTTGAGTTAGCACGATAGCTTAGCATTTCTGATTGATTGATTAATCGATTAATTAAAGCAGTTGTTATTCGAGTAAGGTAGGAGGTTTCTATATCAACCTTGTTTTTCTTTACACTTGGACTTAAAGAGAAAGTATCTCTCGTCATACTTTCTGTACCTGATTTCAAACCACAAACTTTACATCAGTCGCGGTGGTATTATTTATGATTGGAGAGCTTTGGGTCTGTTGACAAATAAGATTTTAAGTCCAATGAAACCAGGAAAACAACACTTTTCTCAAAGGTCGGGACACTTTGTACAAAAGATGTAAAGCTACGATTGTGACCACCAGAGCTTGGAACTCCGAAATGTCCTGTACATTTAAAACTACCTTGGCTAGCAAGATTTTACCATCCATTCATAGCGATTACGTACCTACCACTCAAAAAGCCTACTTGCCGATGTGAAGCGCGTTATATAGGCCACACTTCTCAACGATTGGGCGAAAGGCAAGCATCAATTCCTTCTAGAGAACAGCCATCTCGCGCTTGCAAAGCGAAAATGATTGCCAAAACATGGGATTCTGCCATAGGCCAGCATTTACTAAAATATTCAAAATGCGCCAAAATGTATAAGGACGAGAATTTTCGGATAATTGTCATAGCTAGATCGTCCCTCCATCTCAGCGTGCAAGAGACTGCGTACATTAAGACGAGAAGACTAGGACTCTGTAGACAGAAGGAGCTTGTCTTTTCACTTGGACTCTTCCAGTAATACTTTGTTTCTTTTCATTTTCTCTTTGTCTTTTTTCTTTATTGGCTAGTTTTGAGCCACAATAAGGTCGCTATGTATCTATTTTTTTCTTTCTAACTTTGTAGTATTATTTGGGATGAATTAAGTAGGCGCGGATACCTTCCTTTAAAGTTCATTTAATATCGTTGGGCAGACACTACCTGAAAACAGGCATCAAAGGCATTGATGATGTCAATTAATGGCAGCGGCATTTTCTTCCGTCCCATTGTCTTTGTGTAGGGTCAAATATTTGACCTTTTCCTTGCATGGTTGACTGTCGCTCGCGAAAGACAGAAACTGCACTCAGTAGCATCAACGAGTAAAACTTGTGCACCAAACTCAAAAGCAGCTCTCGAGCATGAGAGTTCTCTTACCGAGCGGCATTTTCATCAAGTTGAGCATGCGCTGTATAAGCGCTCCCTAACTACTGCCGGTCAAGCGAATAATGAAGCTGTGTGGAAACTTGCGTTTAGACTGACAGTTGATTATCCTAATCAGCATCACCTCATACTCATGGCTGATGACTGTAACTGTAGTTAATTCATAAGCAGCCCTGGAATTATCGGCCTCGTAAGAGTGAAGTTACCGCAGGAGAGAGATTCTTTCTAAAGGTGTCGTAACTTAGGAGCATAAATTGTCTGTCAATTCTCGATTGTGTTCAGAATTTGCAGGAAGGATAACTGAAGGTTACTGACAATTAAAAATAAGCAGGAGTTTTTGCAAAAGACGTAACTTGTTGATAGTAAAAACTTTGCACCCTGTAGTGGCTATTGATTTGAGAATCTAGAATGCGGTAACTTTTACCAAACTTTCGTTAAATACTAACAATGTACGTATGAAAGCGTTGGGTGAGCAGGAAATTGCTACCGTGCCAGTAACCTACAATTGAGTATTGAATAATGCCCTTTGTCAAGGGACACCTAAAACTGCTGAAGATCAATATTCGAGGCGCATTAAACCTAACGCTAGACCTTAGATTCCGTTTACACGAGGTCGATACCCTGCCGGCATGAGGAAGTGTGAATCTGGAAGAGAACCATATCGATAGCCATACCGCTAGAGGGTCATGCTCATAACGATGTCGTGTAAACGGTCATGCCGTCATGGGGACGGCATCATTTCTTATTGCTTTCACAATAAAACAATAAAACAAGCGCACAGTAGAAGTCGTGTGACGTCACAACCATTCTCTTATCGAAGCGACATGAGATCATGCCGGTATCTTGTAAACGGGTTCAGAAAAAGCCACAAAGTTTGCCATGCCGGCACAGTTTCTTGCCGATGTCACATCGTATGGGCATGCTACCAACATCGTGTAAACGGGGTCTCGAGCACTGAAATTGGAGTGCAGTGGAGTGCAAAGGGGCACTCGTATCTCGGGTTGAAGAGACTGCAACGTTGGAGCTTTAGGTCTCTGGTATAACAGGAGCCCCACACGTTTTGCGTACTTTGTAGATTGCATAGAGTATATTAATAAACGTCATGAAAAGGCGCACAGAATCTATTCTTAAGTAGGCAGTCGATTTTGTGCCAATTCTGGTCGATGATACGTGGTATTAGACATTCTACCCCCAATATCCACTCATGCCATTGGGTGGGTGTCTGTCTGTCTATTGGGGTACATGCTTATTACATGCTGCATATGGTTTGTACCTACTAGGCATCCATTTAGCGGTGTTTGCTCTAGTCCTATATGGAATTAGACAAGGTGGTCGTATGTGAGAAGCAGAGGTAAATTTTTTATTGTGACCACTTAAGTTTTGAACACAATGTGCAACTTCTGCTTTCCTGGCTGATGCTGTAACCTTCTGAGCTTTCGAAAAGCTGTGTCTGGAGAATGAACTTTTAAATGCCGTTCTTGGCATTTGTCAGAGCACGGAGACCTTCTAGGGCGAAAAATGCCCACGTTTGGACTACTTAATGGGGAGCTCGAACTCATGACCTCATACTAAATGGCATCTCGATCTTACGAATTGTGATGATACAATGTAAGACTGACTTATTTGTTATTACTGCATGAATTGCTCTGGAAGTTAAAGAAAATACGGGAAAACAGACCCTTACACCGATGGGGACTTGATCCACATCAACTGCTTTACGAGTAGATGGTCTAATGAAGTTAGCTACCGAGACATACATGAAGGATATAGTCTTGGAAGTAGTGGTGGTTCAGTGTTCTCAGAGTATAGCTTCGATTTTCTGAAATGTAACGCCAGCTTTATTTCTGCTCGAGAGTGTAAGGTTTCGAAGCGTTAATGAAGTAGTGAACAAGAAAAAGAATTTACAAGCAACAGAACGAAATTTATATGTTATCGAGACATGGTAATTGTCACTTAGACGCGGCATTTTTGGGGTGTACCAAATGTATTTTTCTTGATATCGGATGCTCTCGCCATTTGATAACGGTGTGTGATACGTCTGTCTTTCTAGGCCCAAATCGCCCCATCATTCTCTTTCCCTCACGGCCACAGAAACGGAGGACACCAAAGCATCCAATGACAATGTTACCGGTGCTGGCGCTGGTACAACTGCAAGCAGTGACGAGTCGGATGAATTGGTGAGATCCCTCAGCGATTCCGTGAAAGCCAACTTCCACTCATTCCATGGCAGTGGGACTGCGACATACCCTGGACATAAGAGGAATGCTAGCTCTGGTAGTCAGCACTCACGAACGTCTGGGTATTCCTCTCACTCTGGATCGTCAACAACGGATGTCAAAGGGTGAGTAATTGCTGCAGGTTATTAAATTTAAAAGGCACGTGTGAAAGTGTAGTTTCTTAGAAAGTTACAAATGTATCATAAACTGGTATTTCGCATTACACCGAGAAACGAGTTTAGGAAGAAATACATCAAGGATATATTTTTGTTTGATGCATCGGACGTGCGTCTGGAGGGGAGCAACGTCGTTTAGAGAGTAAGAGGAAAACGTAAGAGAGCCTAAACAAGTCACGATGAAGTAGAACATGAGTACCAGGAGGGTATTGAAGGGATATGTGTATGTCGTACCAGCTTTTGTAAAACGGAACTAGTAGAGGGATATGAGTTCTAGTCTAGTTTAGTGAAAGTATCTTAAAAGTTGATCCTGTATTTTGGAAAGATATTGTGCAGTTTTATTTGTTTTTACTTTGCTTGACTGCAAACTGTATTTATTTGGTTTTTTGTTAGTGCGTACATGCATGTAAATGTATTAGTGTGTGTGTGTGTGTGTGTTGGTTCTATTTATGTTGTAGTGTATACCTTTGTGCTTTCTGTTTGTGCTGACGTCTACTTTTTATATTTTAAGTCTCATTTCAGTTTAAGTTCCAAGATTTTGACCTCTTAATTATAATTATCAATTTTATTTTCTTGTAATGTACAGCAAAAACTCAATTGGACATTGCTCAGCTGGTCACTCGAGGCAATCAGTCTGTATCCTTTGATAATAATCTGTTTATTCCAGTTTATAACAATATCGTTGATGATAAATAATACACACTTTGTTTACACCAATCGTCTATGTGTACCCGTCATAATGCATTATGATAGTATGCTCGACACAGTCTTGCTTTTAAGATCGATGTATGCAATCGAGATTTGGCTTAAACAGACGTTTTTCCATTTGGGTTATTTATTGGTGCATCATGGAGTCATGTTATTTTATGTTAGAACATGGTCGGAGGCCTACTAAACCGGCAAATGAAGAGTCTCGATCAAAATAAAGGAATAAGTGGTTCACCGTAACGCCTATTTTAGGGTCAAAAGTCGTAGTTCTTACTCTACACTGCAATGCGTAGGCACTTGATATAGTTTAAGGGCGCTATTTCTATGACATACAATGTAATTGGAGGCCGTGTAAAATAGCAGAATCAAGGTTCTTGACTTATAAAGCCCCTCCCATTGCATTTTATGCTGATCTCTTAACGCTCATGCCAACATGTCTTTACGAGAAGTACGACTTTCACATATGGAAATATACAAGCTGACTTTCCTTTCTCTATCGCCTCTTTGACGGTTTGTACAGTCGGCAGTTAGACGCGGTATTGCCTCTGTTTATATTTCGGACAGACACCATAAGCGACCATATACAGAATGCGGCAACTACCCATCTTAAGAAGTACCCGATCCTGTACCCGGCTGGTGTTACGTCGTCGGCCGAAAAATTGACATGGCAAGACGCCCTTAGGGCCAAGCCTCTATGGTTGGACATGTGATGTTTTTCTTTTAATTCTAAGTAGCAATAACAACTTAGTGATAAAGTACCCAAGCTTTAGCTTTTGTTTGCGCCTCGGCCTTACAGTTCTAGCAATTTAACTGAAAATTTGGAGTTGAATAACTAATATTTGGCATGTCAAGGATTTCACTGTTTTTTTGACTTTGTATTTTTTTTATCCATGTTGCTTCTAAATGTGAATGTTGCCTTGACAATCAATAGGTGCTGGTGACACTGTGAATGGCGATAATGACTGTACATGTAATTTTAACTCGATCCTTAGTCCTCCTACCAAGTCTTTCATGGTTAGTAGCGATAGGCGTTTGTTTGTTTGTTTGGCTATTTGTTTGATTGCTTCTTTTATTTTCTAATTTTCAGCTCACGAAATATAGTAAATGGACGTTGAACTTTGATACTTACTTTACTCAAATGCAAACCTACTCTTTGGACCACTTGCATTGAGAACGAGGACTATGTTTTGGAGACGTTATTGTTTAACAGGGAAACAATTGACTTGAGGACACGATCACTGTTACCATTTGTGAACAGTCATCACATACATCACAAACAATTCTTTATATTCTCTCTTTTTAGTCATAGAATAAAGCGAACATGAAATTTTGTGATCAAGGGGTGCCCCTGAAAGCAGTGAACAATGCTCGTTATTGTAAAATGCCATCCTGTGCTGATATACGCGAACACGCTGCTACAAGTGACGCTTGTATTTCTCCGGTGGTTTTTTGTATTTTGGCAGATACCCAGTTTTTCTTTTAAATTAAGTCTCATCAAGAAGACCATCATTATTTTTTGGTTGAATTTGAAAACCAAGGAAAGTACTGCCATTCTTCGTTTGTGACATACGTTCTCGAATGGAACGTAAGCCAATAAAAAAAGAATTATATTTATCGTTGTTTTGTGTGCGGGACTTGTTCCAGAAGTGCTTTACAGTGGCCATAATGTTGCTCCCCTCCTGCTATTTTGCTATTTGGTGTATTTCCATATTACTGATATGCCCATTCTGACATCGACAGGGGTGTGCAATGACACTCGACTACGAAAACAAAGGAAACACCCGACACATCTTGTAGACAAGATATGCGCTCGTTGAAGTGTAGGGAATGATCCAAAGATTTGTGGTTAATAGTAAGCAGCCAATAATATTCTGAATAGTACCGTAAATCCTCAAATTTGCGCCCTGCGGGCTTATATATTTTTGGATGCGGCTTTTTCGTGTGTGTGTTTGTGTGTGTGGCTTTCATCTGGGTGTACTGGAGTCCGTCTACATTAAAACAACAAAACCAGTACTCTGTAGGCAAAAAGAGTTCGTTT
>JANTCA010090855.1:0-13594 GCA_024741275.1 Chironex yamaguchii
TGTTTATTTCTTGTAATTTATATATATTTAATAAACATGGATGATTGAGCTCTTGACATATATATATATATATATGTTTGTTTGTTTGTATAGTTTGTAAATGTGTAATTACACTTTAATGTGTAAGCTTATAATGTGTAAACGTTATTGATAAAGAAATACTTGTGCAACAGATATGTAGAGAAGTAAGAAGGACCAAACTAGTCAATGCACTCTAACAAAATAACCCTTGCGAATATCAGAAGTGATTCTGACTTAGTGGTCGCTTGACCAAACTTTCTGTTTTTGAAAGGATCCTAAACAAAGTACCGCAAAATAATTGTCTGCAAAATGATGTGGTGATAGTATCTTGGCATATAAAAGACGATTTCACGCAGCTGCATTTATCTTCCCTGGTTAACAAAACGACAAGTACGGCAAATTTTGTTTCGCTCTTTAGGTTGTCACGGGTCAGTAAATTTTCCTCCTGCAATTAATGCTAACAAATAACTCCAATTTCCTTTTTTATTCAACAAAACATTGTTTAAACATTGGTTACATTATTGATTACTTAAGGACAAATTCGATTTTTCACGTTGCTAAATCTCCTGAGTTTAATACAATCTTTGTTCTTATCTCCTCAAGGAGATTCATATTCGACTTCAAATCCCAAGTCTTGATGACAGTTAGTTAAAAAAGAGGGATATAATTCATGTGTGATTAATGACTTGAAAGATAAGCTCCCGTGTTTTAGCCATTCTACATATCTTAATTGGGAAAACGTACTGAGATCTAAGACAAGGATATAGTTATTAATCCAGCCTAAGGAGACCGTCGTAAATGCCTCATTCTTCTAGAATGTCCTCTCTTTTGTTTTAAACCCTGCACTTAGTAGATCATCATTTTCACACACTATTTATTACACGTCCTGACACTTATCTCTTAATTCTCCTAATTTCATACGAGAAAAACAGAGCAGTGTTGAGTTTCAGAATTTGTCTCAGCTTGATCTTATTTAAGTCAAAGCGGTGTTTTTCTTCCCTCTTCGACGCATGCTTTTAACTCAGTTTGTGCCAAGGAGCTAATCATATTACCTACGTTATCACACTTGAGGTTCCTTACATTATTACTTTGAAACTATAAACACGCTCTTTCATAAACTGGACATTAGATTATCAGTTTACTACCGGATTACTAATACACGAACGAAAACATCCAGAAAAGCTGGAGCCATTTTCTTCTGGCCTCCATTTCACTCTTTTACACTAATTATCATTCTCATTTACAAAGGATCTCCAGAAACTCTTTATTGAATGTGTTGCCAGTCTATGTGTTATGATTTCGAGCATAATTAAGACTATTTTTGTAAGCTAAATGATTTACAAAAATCTACTGTCGCGGGGCAATCAAATATAAAATGTGTAATTTTGCCGCCCTTTTTGTTAAGTACAGCAGTCATCAAACAAAGATGATTTTTATCAGCAGCAACTTCAATGTAACAAATTCAAATTCCCCAACACTTCATGTAGTGAATATCGTTTCAAATTTGTATAGGTTGACTGCGAATTTGGACGTTTCATTAAACCCAACAAATAAACAACTTTATTTACTCAAGGTCCACGCATGTTGTTTGCCGTATTTTTATTTTTGTCAGGTGTCAACCTAATGATAAAAGGAACTTATTAGACGCTGTCTTTCTCAGGATTTATTTATTATGAACTGATATTTTCCGAATTCAGGAGAAACAAAACGATATTGTTGTTTGAGTGAACGCAGTATCTTTTTTGATTACCGAACGGCCCAAAACGTGACAGAAAACGAAACAGACTGTTAAATATGGAGGTCGAAAAGTCGATTGAAGTTGATTTTAAGTATTCTTTAGACAGAGCCAGAGGTCAAAAGTGACAATAGCAATGAGCTCAATATGTCAACTAAAATCCAAGCAGAGATGGTAGGAAAACCAACGGAGATATGACGCATATTTTTACTGGCTCAGGAGTAAATGGACGTATATCAATTATCCAATTATTCGGTCAACAGATGGTCTAAAATTCACTTATATTCCACTTGCGATATCTAAAAGTATACAGATACTTTTTAAGAGGACTGATCTCACAGAGATCGCTCTCAAAACCCTTGTAGTCCTTACTGGGCAATAATATACCTTTTTTTGTCTCATAAACACGCCAGTTAAGGCCTAAGATATTGCTCGAGCCCCATAGCAATGGTGCAAATATGTACCTAAGATATTAGGTAAATGTAAGTACCAAGAAACAACTTTCGTAAGACTATGAAACTTGATCTTTTCAACACTGCGATGCTGCCATCTTCTGACACTTCATTGAGTTTTTTCGGAGACCACTTATACAAATAATGGTTGCAATCTTGAACTTGATCAGACTTTTCTGATATCTCAAGAGACTACCTGATTGAAAGCATACTGAATACGTGTGATTCACCAGCTGCTGCTAACCACCGTACTTTGTCTGGAACGCTCTTCCAAAAAATTCGATATTTACTACCACTTAAATGTCTTCATACTTTCTTGGCAGTTCTTTTTGTCCCATTCCCAAGACATTCTGCAGACATTTAGTGCTCTTCTGTGATACATGAAGTCATGTTATTGTAGTACTTAGGTGTTGGTTGTGATAAATTGAGTGCTCATAATGGAATTACTGATTAGAATATACAGTCTATTTAAAGTGCTTTCGTTATATAAAGCGAGTTTGATACGATATTGCGGTTCTGTCACTAGTATCTAGAAATGCGTTTGGTACTCTGTGTATGCAATATACTTCAATGGAGCAACTAAACCAATGTTCTCGTTTTCTTTTCGCAGTAAATACTGCAGTCATGGTATTCATACGTAGTATCGAGAAAATAGTTTATCAGTTGAGAAATTTCAAACGGAATATGCCAAACTAATTACTCGCTTTTTTCATAGCAAGCTGACTGAAAAACGCCAATTGCATTACGGTCATATTGCACGGCCTTTGCCCGATCGTCTTTATTACACAACAGTTCTCCAAGCTTAGGGCACCACCTTTCCTTATATATAATGTCCTCATATTGGAGCTGTAAATTTCACTGTGTAGTTTATACAGAAACGTACTTGTACTCCTTTGACCATTTTATAATCGGTAGTAAGGAGTTATTTACGAAATCCATCGTAGAGATTATAGACTAACTTTTATATTTAAATCGTTCTTTTTTTATTTTGAAAGTAAAGAAATTTTGAAAATTTTTAAGTGGCTTGTTTTAGATAAATTGGTAAGTTCCCTTCGAATAAGCCCCCATCCAAATATATAAAAAATATATAAGCCCCCAGGGGTAATTTGAGGATTTACGGTATTGGTCTATTGCATTGAGGAATGCGAGGACCCTGCTATTTCTGGTCGTGGCTTACACGTTACTGATTGAAAATTCGCGAATGCATTGTTTTCTTTTCCGAAAGGACAATACGTTTTGCAGCATTTGCACTTTATTTGCTGTATACTAATTCCTGGATAGTTCACTGTTGTGAAACGTTTTTCAGCTTTCATCGGACGCTTGGTCATACCAGGCGACAGGTTATGTAGCAACATGGGCTACACTTTGTTTTGGGCTACAACAGTTCTGTCGACCGAGGATTCTTTTGAAATAATTTTTAAATGACAGCTTATAACGTTTTTAAGTATCATAAATATCTTGTTTAAAGTTAAACAATAAAAGCTAATCGAGTCAAGACAAAGTAGAGAAAGCAACTTTTACTGTTGTAGATTCTCCCCTTTTTGCCTACAACACAATTATAGAGTTAGTTACATCAGCAAAAGTGCAGGAACCAAGTATTAAAATACAACCGCAAATAAAAATTCATTAATATTTTGAAATTCTTCAGTAAGAGATAAATAAATTCTATATTATTTTCTACAAGCTAAATATGCTTAGAAAAAAGAACAAAATGCAAAACTTCACTTGCAGACTAATCTTTCCGCAATTTAAACAGTTTAAAATTAGGTGAACGTATTTAATGTCCTTGTAGCGCACAATACATGAGAACAGTATAGGCAGTCTACCTTTGACCGTCATGTCCACTAACACATTAATTTAAAACTTTGCTGCATATTGCTGAAGATGTCGATTATATAAAGAAATCCTTCTCAGTTTGCAGACCATTGTTTCCTAAACAACAGATTTTCGTGCCGGTGCTAAATATCATTAGAGAACTAGTGTTATGAAAATGTTCTTCCTACAAGTATTATAAAATGATTACAAACTCTTAAAATTACTCTAATAGAAAAATAGTAAACAAATATACAAAGTGCATGACAACTTCAATCAAAATGTTGCTATTTTACATATGTTCTTGCTGATTTATCTCTTACTCTTTACTATTGATGTTTTGAATAAATACGAATGATTGATTTCCACCGAAACTTCCTCTCCATTTTCCTTTTCTCTCCACTAAACTAGAAGACAATCACGTGTTACTGCAATATGCCACCAAACGTTCCCGTGAAATAGGTGGGCGTCAGTTGCCATACAATCTTTTCTAGATTCCTGCAATGCTAGTCTAAGGGTTACCACTAAAAACGTTATGCCTACGGGTGCACGAAAATTAGACTAAAATTAAACCCTTAGCAAAGGAATCTTTCTTCTACTGATGACGTCATCGTTAGGCAGATTACTCTAGATGACACGTTTTTTCGATCGTGTCTGAATGTAGACTTAAAATAGCATGTCATTTGATGTGTAAGCTTGTTGAGCCATGCCAGTGAGATACTATCAAGCTCCTAACAGAATTCCACTGAAATTGGACCCTCCTAATACTGCAATGTGGTATCCTGAGTTGTTTTGGACTGTCACAGACACAAATTGACCAGCCTGCAAAAAGAAATGATATCATATATATATATATGAAACCAAATAAATGTAAAAAAACGTTGTATGGTTTAATCTTTCTATAATATATTCACAGGTGTAAGCATATCCAGGCTTTTAAATGCTTAAATTACGCTGATTGCGTCCCCCCTTCCTATCAATCTTCCTTAACGTGACTGCTGAAGAAAAATTACGTAGCAGAAGGGGCATGGAAAATTTATGTTATGAATTCTGACTAAAGGCATTTCATTACCCTGACTGCAAGCCAAGGAAATAAACATCAGCTACTAAATGTGAACATGATGCAAAAAGCATTCAAAGGAAGGCAGCAGTTGCTATGACTTATGCCGACATTTTGAGAATTTTTCGCCATAAATTTGTCTTTGATACAGAAGATGCGAAGGGAAGTAGGGGTCGGGGGGTCGGGAGTTTACACTGTAACGATGGTGCAATCGTTGCGTTTGACTGCCAGCCTATGACTACAGATTGCTTGACAGTAGTCATGTTTCCTATCTTGTCAGAGTAACATTTCTTTGGCTCATCTAGAACGTGGAATTTAAGAGGAATCACAACAGAAATGAATAAGCTCTTAAAAATTCAGTGTGAGAACGTGTGACTTGAATTGCCGACTTGGAAAATCGATTTAAGTAGCACGCGACGCTTGACGTAGGAGATAATTAGCTACTGGCAATAAAGTGGATCATACTATACTTGTAACCACGCTATCATTTCAATACATTTGTGAAAACACTTGGATTTAAGCCAAACATACAGAGCCAAAATTTTTCGATCATAGCCATCACTCTTTCATTGCTGATTGATGGAATGAGATAGAGAATTCCCTGAACTATACAAATACGTACCATGAGATAGAGAATTCCCTGAACTATACAAATACGTACCATGAGATAGAGAATTCCCTGAACTTGAACGGTAAATATTCGACTGTTACTTGCTAGTCCAGATGTTACTGACAGATTCCTGAAATGCAAAAAAAAGCATTAGGTTTTAGTAACAATATACTTCAGACTTATTCTCCGATATCAAGACAAAATCATGTACACGGCTACTATTTTAAGTGGAAGTAGAAGAACGTTTATCTCATAGTGCTCCTACAATGTCCGTTAATTCAGAGTAGCTAATTTGCTCACCGATCCTTTTTATTCATAACACTTTCTTGTTTTATCTTTTAATTAGGTAATATATCTATATATTCATTTATTCACATGCTATTTCTTCTGTATATTCATCACTTGTTTATTTCTGTTATCGATTTGTGTATTTACTTGTTGACGAACGACTAGATTTGCCTATTTATTTCTTATGTATTCATTTACAATTCATTTAGTAAAATTTCATGGGTTAATTTGATTATTTGCATACTTTATCTACTTTTATAATGTTATAAACAGATTTACCTGATCCAAGAAACAAAAACGTATTTGGACTATCAGGACAATGTCTTACAAACTAAAGAACACGTTAATTGTCGTGTAACAGTTGAACAGAGCTAGAAAAATACCACTTCACATTATCTGCTGCGACAGAACAAATCCAAACAGATTTAATCTTTCACAAGAAAAATTGCTTGGTAGACCAGCTTCAATACGGTTCACTAGCTCAAATTACGGTAGATATTGGTGTATTAGACGAATATCAGTGTTTAATCAGTGTTTCAGGAAGAGACATTTATTAGTGTAGAAAGGAAATCATTAATCTACATGTTCTACTGCCTATAGAGGCTCTTTAGCTCGACATTAATATTGATTTAAAAGGGCACATTTGAAATAGACTGAGATGAGGCTTAACAGGTTTTGCCATTAAAAATCAAAGTTGCAATAAGAGAGTGAACAAGCTAAAACAATTCATGTATTGACAGGCACACAACAAATAAAGAATATAAATTTTATAAAGTCGAGGATCCTGAGGAACTGTGAACACCATTTCTGGGTATGGTGTCAGCTTGTAAGGAATTTTAGTCACCTAGTGTTTGGATTCTCTAGTGCTATCGTTGACCGACGGGCGTAGTCACATGACAACCATAAGAAGATGTTTTAAAGGTATTTTCATCCTTTATATTGCATGGGGTGATCGATAGCAGCTGTGGTAATGGTTTTAAAGACCCTAATTACATGTATCTAGCTCCTGAATAAGCAAAATGAGTGAGGCAAGGTCAAACCTCGCGCTCGTATACTTTTGTAAGTTGTGTGCATATCGGACTTTACTTTTCATGAGCCGCACAAAGCCTTAACCAAGCAAGGGACTTAGATGAACAAATTTTCATTGTTTTATGTTATGAGGTTACCCGCTACGTTACCACATTCAGCTAAGTTAATCAGATTGTACGTAGCGGTGTACGGAAAGAACAGAGAAAGGGCACCGAAGAAAATCCAACTATCAAAATATTTAGAATCAGATGCTATTGATCCAAAAAGTCCAAAAAGGCTTTAGAAAGATGGAGAAAGATGAAATAATTTAAAAGTATCTTAAATATAGCTCCTCCTTTTGCGTGGCATGATGATGGTGACACCAACATTGATGGGGTAAAAGAAGAAATGTTAATCTAAAATAGACGACTTCATCTATGACAAAAATTTAACACAGAATACCAGCCTCAAAGATGACGAAAGAAATCTACCTTAATTTAATGACACACAGATCAAGAGATTTATAGAAACATTTTCTGATACGAAGACTTCAGCACCTTCAAGTTAATATTCCAGTCCAGTTAACTTTAGGAATATTATTTCAGGGACTTGAATTCTGTTTTGCATTTTGGTATTTTCTCACGTCATCAATTCACGGGAAACGTCCAATAAACTCTCTATTGTACTTTGGTGGTCAAGTTCTGAATCTGCGTTCCAAAAACAAAGAAAAAATCTCACGTCTACGAAAGATATAAATCTAAAAGAGAAACAAAATGTAGCTTCATCCTTACGTATTGTTATCGCATTGTCCATTAATGCAGATCGCAACAGTGACGAAATCCTTACGCAGCAAGTTAGCCTCTCTCCCAGGTCTCACTATGTGAAGCGTAGCTTGGAACTGGTACACAGCTGTATACTGTACTGTATAACGCCCAAAAGCGAAGTTCATGCCATTTCCACGAACGAAACATCCAAATCTTTGCGCCTAACAATTGATATAAATCAAAGAAAAGTATCAACTAATGAAGAAAGTAGAACCAGTATATTTAACAAAAACTGAGTAATGAGTAAGGTTTTAGTTCACACTACTAAGGCGAAGTTTTTTGCTACTTTAATGTTGACAAATAAGTACTTTGTTGCTTGTCCAAACAATGTCCAATTCTTATAAACTTATAAAAAAACACCAATGAAAGCTACATGTACATGTACGTTATAATTTTGTTTTCCCTTGGCCTCCTCCCTCTTCAATGTTGCTATTAAAGTAATGCTTTACTGGTAAGTAATACCTGCATGTCAAATACTCGCATTACAGCAGATTGTTCCAAATTTAAGCAACCATTTTTGGTGAGATGCAAAAATAAATGGCTAGCTCTTTATATGAGGATAGTATTATATCTTACTGTTTATCTATTGCATAAGCGGCTGACGCCAAGAGCTTTATACTCAAATATTCTTTAACTTTTAATACATTGTTTATAAACTTTGCTAAGCTCTTAAAATAATAAAACAATTCAAAGTTGTTCTCTAGTTTATACAAACCTCAAAATCATGTAATTCCTTGTTCTTCTTACGTGGTATCTCTGTTCTATATTTTAGCTCAACATGAAAACCGGATAACACGTCCGGTACTCCGGCAGCCAGAAGCCCAAATGATTGACCAACAAAACGTTCAGTTCGTCTGCTAGCGGTATCTGCGGGAAAAAATCGCTTTATATCAATTATTAGTATAGATTACTTTAAAAAGTTTCCAAATCTTTGTATTTGACAATCAAGTTATCTTGCCTCTGCCATTAAAGTTTTACCGATATTATCCTACCAGAATACGTAATGAACTATAAAACAACTGCAAGCTTAGCTATGAATGTCTATAGATGTTTTGTCTGACAACATTGACAAAGACTACTCAACCTGTTTCTTAGGACGTCGCTGGCGAAGGAATTTAATAGAAGTACAGTTACTTTACGGTTTCAATCGAAATTGGATGCAAGAAACATAGAGCAGGGACAAAAGAAGAAATGTATTCAGACAGAGTGGCAAATAATAGATTCGAAAGTATATATTATATATGTTTAAGTTAGTTTGTTTTGGCTTTTGGCGTCTTGGGCAAAAACACTGTTGAACGTGCCATTAAAAGCAGCTTACTGAAACCAAATTAATCCAATTAAAATATTTTTGACGATGGAAGGGTTTAACAATTTCTACCACTTATCGTTATTCTTATTTAGTCAGTAACATGAAATGGAGCAATGGCTGCTTCGTATAAATACCTTCCTAAACAGCAAGTATGTCCTTACACACTTAGAAGTAAAGGCAAAATAATTGGAAGTGCTTGCAACTTCATGGGTTGTATTTAAATGAAGAGAAAAGAAATGAACTAAATTCGCCAGGCAATACAGAAAGGCTTTGTTACCTCGAATTAATCCTCTGAATTGCGCCATCATGGCTGCCTCTGTGATTTGTGCTCCCGGAGGCCCAGGAGGACCTGGCGGGCCAGGAGGTCCTGGTGGGCCAACTACCTGCTGCTGAAAGATTTAACAATAAATGTAAGTAATGAATTGCATAATTATTTGCATGTTGTAAATAAGGTGGTCGATAATATCAATCTGCATTTAGTGATCTTAAATAACTAGAAGGCTATTAATAAATGCCGATTTTAATTTGCGAGATATTCAAGTGTCCTTTCAGTAATGTAGGAATGCTATTTCAGAATCAAGAAGTATTAACATGAAAATATCTGTACGACTTATAACTGACATCAAGATTCGGAAGTATCCAATAGCTGAGATTCTTCCCTCTTGTAGTCATTAGGAACGCTTGATGTGAAAGTGGTCGTCATGACCCCGTTTTGAAGTATGTAGAAAATTGATAGTTGAATATCATTATTTCAACGGTATTCATATCTCGTTTGATTATGTTGGTCTATACAACAGAGTCCAAATGTCTTTGATATTATACAAAGCCAGTTTGACCTTTCAAATGTTCAGTTTTGTCTGGTTACTTTCTGGGTCACTTCTCATATTTGCTGGAATGAGTGATACCGATAAGCAGTTTGATTACGTCACTTGTGAACTTGTGCAGTCTCCATGGAGGAAAGATGATGACCTGCTCTGTCTCGACATCTGCAGACAGAACTACAAAAACGCATCTAGGCAGCTACGTGATATGTCTCGACAGCAGCCAAGCTGCTCTGACACGTTGCCGACCTTCAGACCTTAGGGGATATGTAATATTGGTAACTCGTAATCTCGCAACAAGATGATTTCTAGGTCGTTTGCAGTGAACAAGATCTAAGGCGCCTTTGGTCGAGCACAAAATTGATCCTGTGTTTGCTTTCGAGGTCATGAGTTTGTTGATAAGAAGCTCTAACCACTCTGATAGTGCTAGAACTATCCAAGAATTCTTTCATTTTTATTCAGAACTGCCTCGTCAGACTTGAATGTACTTTTGTCTCTTTGAATTCTTTGTTTCTGAGGCAAGGAAAGTTACCCGAATATTATTGTTTTGTAGAAATCTCAGGTCAACTTCGATGTGAAATTGTAAAAAGTGCATTTCTACAACTGGAGCAATGCCCTGAATTATCTACTGTTAATTTCAAAAAAAGACAATTCTAGCAGAAAGGCTACCAAAAAGTAATATTTTTATTAGAGTTGAAGCATTATTACAAACGTGGCAATAAATTATAATAATAAGTAATTTGTTATCTTTGCAGAAAAAACACTCCTGCTAAGCTGATAGTTAAGGGCAATATTCATCACCTTTGTCTGGCTCCGAAAACAAAGAAGAAACATTATTACTAAACCACTTCATATTCATCGCAATGTAGAAAATATTAGGGATTGTAATGAGCATGTTCTGCATTTTTTTTCAGTTAGGGAGGTTATAGAACACGTACCGTCAACTCTTCATTGATGGTGTTTCCAAATATTAAGAAAGTAAGTAAAGACTAACACTCTGTTTATATCTCTCTATCTAGCTTAAGTTTAAGAACACACAAACTTTGTGCTTGCAAAATTGATCTGCCTTTGGACAATACGGAGATAATAATACAATAGACCATCCAAAGCCGAGCCAAAAACGGTTAACAAACGTATGACAAATGCGACATACCACTTTTCTTGTTCTCTGACGGGCTTTTGGTCGCTTCTGATGTTGATTAGCATTTTGTTGATTTCTGATGAAAGTTAACCATGATTTGTGAGGATCAACTTGTTTTGGTGACAATGCACCCTGCGAAAAAAAGTATTGTAGCATTTTAGAAGATTATAACATTAATAAAAAATGGCAATTATTGTTATTGACAAAAGATGAATTCTTTACTTTAGTAGCAAAACGATTTTTAATCTAGCCCTTTCACATTGTCAAATCGTTTCTGTCCCTCTGTCATCTTCCTTGTTTATAATGTAAGGACTTTGTCAAAATTTTCCATCTTGCCTTTCATCCCAAATTCTCTCCTTTTATACTATTCCATTACTGAAAAATCATACAAACTGTTGTATATAACTCACAAATAAAGATTCGTTTTCTCACTTGTTTCTTTTCTAGTTTTTTTTCTTTTCCTTCTTGACCATAAAAGCAGGACCATCAGACCAAACAGAAATAAAAACACTTGTCTGTGAAAATGGCCTTTGATATGCTGAATCTACTATGCCACAAGAATCAATTTTTAAATAAGATACTAGTTCTTTTATCGGAAATCCTAAGGTTGGTTGTTTAGACGTAGACGTAGAAGTAGACAGAAAAGAATATGATTCAGATCTGATAATCGTATCTAGAATTATGTCCCGATAAAATTAAAATAAGGATGCATGCATAAAACAAGGATGGTACTTAATAGTTAGAAGAGTACGAATAAACTTAAAATTTTCCATCCCAAAGGGTTTCCCCGTCCTGTACACTGGTAGCTGCAGTAGACTCAACATTTGAACATAGCAAATGTATGGTGATGCATTAGATAAAAATAACCACATGAAACAAGGATCGTACTTAAGAGCTTAAAGAATATATCTAAACTAAAAAAATTTCCATCCCTAAGAGTTTTCCCGTCCTGTACACTAATTGCTGCAGCAGACTCAACATTTGAACAGAGCAAGTGTATGGTGGTGCATTAGAAAAAGAAAATGCATGAAACAAGGATCGTACTTAAGAGCTTAAAGAATATATCTAAACTAAAAAAATTTCCATCCCTAAGAGTTTTCCCGTCCTGTACACTAATTGCTGCAGCAGACTCAACATTTGAACAGAGCAAGTGTATGGTGGTGCATTAGAAAAAGAAAATGCATGAAACAAGGATCTTACTTAATACTTAAAAGAATAAGAATAAACTAAAAAATTTAACGTCCCTAAGCGTTTCCCCGTCCTGTACACTGGTTGCTGCAGTAGACTCGACATTTGAACAGAGCAAGTGTATGGTGATGCATTGGAAAAACAAGTGCGTGAAACAAGGATCGTACTTAATGCTTGAAGGAATATAACTAAACTAAAAAATGTTCCATCCCTAAGCGTTTTCCCTTCCTGTACACTGATTGTTGCAGTAAACTTGACATTTGAACAGAGCAAGTGTATGGTGATGCATTGGAAAAACAAGTGCGTGAAACGAGGATCGTACTTAATTCGTAAAAGAATATAACTAAACTCAAAACTTTTCCATCCCTAAGCGTTTTCCTTCTTGTACACTGGTTGTTGCAGTAGACTGGACATTTGAACAGAGCAAGTGTATGATGATGCATTAGGTAAACAAAATGCATGAAACAAGGATCGTACTTAAAAGTTTAAAGAATATAACTAAACTAAACAATTTTCCATCCCTAAGCGTTTTCCTGTCCTGTACACTGGTTGCTGCAGCAGACTCAACATTTGAACAGAGCAAGTGTATGGTGATACATTAGATAAAGAAAATTCATGAAACAAGGATCGTACTTAATGCTTAAAAGAATATAACTAAACTAAAAATATTTCCATCCCTAAGCGTTTTCCCGTCCTGTACACTGGTTGCTGCAGCAGACTCAACATTTGAACAGAGAAAGTGTATGGTGATGCATTAGATAAAGAAAATGCATGAAACAAGGATCCTACTTAATACTTAAAAGAATAAGAATAAACTAAAAAATTTTCCGTCCCTAAGCGTTTCCCCGTCCTGTACACTGGTTGTTGCAGTAGACTCGACATTTGAACAGAGCAAGTGTATGGTGATGCATTAGATCAAAAAAATGCATGAAACAAGGATCGTACTTAAGAGTTGAAAGAATATAACAAACAAAAAAATTTTCCATCTCTATGCGTTTTGCCTTCCTATACACTGGTTGCTGCATTAGACTGGACATTTGAACAGAGCAAGGGTATGGTGATGCATTAGATCAAAAAATGCATGAAACAATTATGGTACTTAACAGTTGAAATAATATAACTAAGCTAAAAAATTTTCCATCCCTAAGCGTTTTGCCTTCCTATACACTGGTTGCTGCATTAGACTGGACATTTGAACAGAGCAAGGGTATGGTGATGCATTAGATCAAAAAATGCATGAAACAAGGATCGTACTTAATGCTTGAAAGAATATAACTAAACTAAACAATTTTCCATCCCTAAGCGTTTTCCCTTCCTGTACACTG
>JANTCA010090856.1:0-13592 GCA_024741275.1 Chironex yamaguchii
CCACCATCCCACCATTACCTCCATCCCACCCTACCACGCTCCCACCATCCCACGCTCCCACTATCCCACGCTCCCACCATCCCACGCTCCCACCATCCCACGCTCCTGTCATTCTACCCTACTAACATTCCAGCCTGCCACCTTTCTACCCTCCTGCCATTCCACCCTACTACCTTTTCACCCTGCCGCCATCCCATTCTACCACAATCCCATGCTACCACAATCCCATGCTACCACCATCCTATGCTACCACCATCCCATGCTACCACCATCCCATGCTACCACCATCCCATGCTACCACCATCCCATGCTACCACCATCCCATGCTACCACAATCCCGTGCTACCACCATCCCATGCTATCACCATCCCATGCTATCACCATCCCATGCTACCACCATTCAACCCTATCACCATTCCACCAACCTACCATGCCACCAATATCGCCAACCAACTTTACTACCATACCACTTTACCACTATTCCTGGTTCACTGTGTCATTTCTTGTCCACTTACTGTTTTTTGTTTCTTTAAATATTTGTCGTAAGAAAGCTTAACAAAAATTTGTTTAATACTGTACATTTTTGAACAGGCATTGGTGATTAGATGTTTCTATTTTTCACAATTTTGATATGCGTATGATGTCTGTTAATCAAATCTTTATTTAAGGGACAGTTAATTTATGTTCAGAGAAAGGTCCAATAGTCAGAGCTGTCTATCAATGTGCAACCAGTAATTAGAGCTTCTTATCTCAAATGGTCTGAAAAAACTGTCAGATGCCTTAAATCTCTGCTATTTACAGCATAATTTGTAAGACTTTTTCTTTAAAGAATGCCTATATGGCATGTTGGAAGCTCTCAATGCCAGACGCCACTGATTTACGCCAGGAACTGTTGGCATCAACGCCACTTAGTGCTAGGCTCCTCCTATACATCCTCTGTACAAGTATAGAAACTTAAAAATTTACGCCAACTAGAAACTTCCAGATTTTGCGCCAGCGTACAATGGCACGCACCCCTTACGCCACAGATATGTGGCGTAGCAGCCTCAGATTCCCGTATGGCGTAGCTTACTGCCCGCATATTAGAGCTATGCGATAATTAGTCTGTTTATAAGTTACAAGTATGTACTGATTGGCAGTCCGTCTCCTCTATAATGCGCCTATATTGTGTATACTATCTTATGCTTCTTTGTTGTGCTTATGCCGTGTATATATATTTTTTTTGAATATGTACTTTTGATGTTGAGGCTGATTAAAATATAAACAGAACCTTTATCAAAGCAAACATAAGCTAATTTGAACAATCTTTTTTGGTACTTCAAAAAATCGCCTTGAAAATTTCCGACATTGGCGTAATAACATACTTGAAAGCTTTTTTCGTCTGACACTCTTCAGGTTTTGAAAGGAAAGTGTAGATTAAAAAAGCATTATTGAGTCCAATTGATAAAACAAACTCTTTCTGCCTACAGAGTACTGGTTTTCTTGTTTTAATGTAGACAGACTCCAATACACTAAGATGAACCAGTACTCTGTAGGTAGAAAGAGTTCGCTTTTTCACTTGGACTCTTCCAATAATGTTTTGTTTCTTCATTTTCTTTTTCTCTTTTACTTTCTTTTTTATGATTGGCTAGTTTGATACATGTTTCTTATGAAATGGTTGCCATATACATATACTTTCCTTTCTGAAGATTCATATTCTGAGAATGTCAGACAAAAAAGGCTTGTAAGTATGTTTTCAGCGCAATGTCGTAAATTTTCAAGGCGATATGGTTATTTGGTTATATTATTAAACTAATATTATCACACTTGGTTAGATGATCAATTTTCAACGATCAACAGTTTTTAGCCTGTACATTGTTGAGTTATGAAGGCGTATTACTTTGCAATTAAGAGCTTTTGGGGACGTTGTAAATTTTTGTGTAAAAATTTATCGTTTATAAATGTAGTTTATACTGCCTGAATTTCCAGCCTGACTCTCGCGACTGCAAATCTGTTGTCTGCATAGCCAAGGTAAATTCAAGTAGAATGCCTGATTTTGCGTCACTGCTTAGGGTTTATGTCGGCAGTGACGGTATGCAGTTGCAAACCCGTCTTGGAAGCTCGGGTTACCTGCACCTGTGTTCTGTACATACGTCCAGCCTAACTACTGGTGATTAAAGTTTGTTGATTAATGAATAGCTTGCAGATAGAAAGTCGTATTGACTACAGTTGAATGACGATAAATACATCAATCACCTCTTCGGTAATGGTGGACACTTTACTGATTATTGGTAAAGGTAAAACTTCAGCTGGGGTGAACTCTTTTGACAAAGAAAGCTTTTGAAACATCCATGCTCTTAAAACACTTATGCATCGTGGGAGATGATCAGTTTAAGTGCAATAATACTATAAAATTTCGTCATCCAAAACATCAATTTACACTCTCTTTATTTTATAAGAAACTAACCCTTTGTCTGTTGATTTATTGGATTGTAAGCTTATATTCTGAAATTATTGGGAGGGCGACCCACCTTGCCCCCGAGTGTCCGCCACTATCTGTCGGCTGTTAAGCTTAGTAGAGCAGGTATCATGTAGTAGTCTTGAGTGCCTGCTTCAATACTGAGGTTGTATATTACTATTACTTATCTTGTCACCTTTTTTATTACGAATTTGGTGTTTAAGCCTTAAATGGTGGGCTTTGTTTGTTATTGTTGGAAAATAAACAAGTTTGTATTTATACTATTCGTTAAGATCTTAAAATTCGCAAATCTCGCTACTAAAAGGCCCAGGCGTACGTGTAGCTAAATTTGATGGAATTATCTATATCGAACCTGATAATCGACAGACGTTTTTCCACTTCGACAAAGATAATTAAGTGTTAATTTAAGTCAGCTTTCCGTTGTCATAAAGTCGTCCTGCTCTAAGGCAGTAACCTTTGAGGGATTGACCAAAACCTGACAATTCCAGCAAGCTGGAATTTGGTAAGGCGCACTAGACTGCTTGCAAAGGACCCTCGCACCTATTGTCGGAGGCAGCAGAAATTACAGTTTGTTACAGTTTAGTCGTGTCACAGTTGCTAGTGCACCCGAGCCCAACTGTGGTGTCATGCAATACCTAAGACGTATTAGGACATTGTACGCTGTTTTACAAGAACAAGAGAATTTTGCTGTTGTTAAATTTACTTTTACTTGAAGGCTGAAATTTGGTCCTAATTCTATAATCCTTTGAAAGCGTTTTTTGTTGTCATTTGCGTAATTGATTACGACTTCAAACGAATTTGAAATAGGTAAATGATGAATCAATTTGGGAAAATATCTTGTTACATAGATGATTATGGACCAAGTTAATGCCCCACCGATATCATGGACACGAATTGTTATGGAAATGAATTTGTCACAAATTTTTCCTCAAACACCCCACTGTGCCTCTTGCTTGTTGTATATTTTCAAAGTCTGGTGGTTTTCCTCAAAATTTGTTTCTCGATCTTAAGCCAGTCTCAGCTTGTTCTTACGTTTTGCAAAAAATTTATGCTCATGTTCTTATAAAGTTATTCTTATAAAAACGATATTGTGCAGGGCAATGAAATATTTGCAATTGATGTCATTTTCAATCTGTGACAATGCTTAAATACTCTAATGAGAAAAATCTGATATTCTGTTACACTTCTAGTCCTAGCATCTACTTAATACGAACATATTGCCACTGAGTTTGCTAAATTCCTAAGCCTGTGATTTAAAAAGCAATTTTTATTAGTATAAATGGACGTATAGTTTAAATCATAAAAAGCATTGTATATTCATTTACTAGTCAAGAATAAACTGTGTTTGTATTATGTATAGATATTGTGTTATATTATATACAATCTATTAATGTTACGAAAAAAGAACTTTTTTGCTGCCTTACAAACTACTAAGCTTGATTAATACCGTGTAACAGAGAGTTAAGAAATTAATTCTGAATATCCGTCTCTTTGCCACCAGTTGTCAAAAGTAGTCACGATCTAGTTTTGTGTTAAAAAATTCGAGTCTTTTCCAACTCCGTCGAGGCTTTAAATAGGAAAGTTTACCGTGTCACGAATCGTGTGCTTTTTTTATATATATTCATCAAGAGTGGAGCATTACCACAATAGCTGCACTAAGTGGGAGCCAACCGGGCTTGAACTTGCAATCCTATATACATATATATATTGTCGAGGTATTACATATATCTGACACTGATGAAGGCTTAAGCCGAAACACAGAAAAAAAATGAATTTCCCCTTACCCACCGCTGGGTTTCGTCTCGTAATACCAAGGACTTTGAAAGTCCATCGCCAAACCTTTGTGCCGTGATGGCACGGAGGTTTGAGTGTTGGCTTTTGAGTCTGAGGGTTGCAAATTCGAGCCCGGTCGGCTCCCACTTAGTGCAGCTATTGTGGTAATGCCCACTCTTAATAAATATATGAAAAAGCGCTGTGTCTGTTGAGGTATATATATATATAAAACCAAAAATTGACTAATTCTGGTAAATATCGTGCTCAGTTCATTGGTTGCAGAGCTTGATAAAGTATAAGCGTAAGAAAAGAGACCTAGGGTATTGTTGCTACTACTAGCTTCATGGAAATACAATCATGAGGCAACTGGGTACAGTGGAAAATTACACTTGTATAAAGCTATAGATTCAATACATTAACACCTATATACAAAATTGAATCTTATTATGTATCATCAGCAGCCCTGGAAGTTCATAGTGTAGAATTTGCTTTGGTGTCGACACTTAATGAAAAGTTCGGGCCTTGAATCCAGTAAGGTAAGAGTAAGATGCCTTGTAATGTTTTGACCTGTCCTGTCAGCTTCTCTTGTATCCTTGTTATGCGGGGGACTAACACGTAGTTGCATACAGGGGTGCCGTGGAGGGACTAGGAGGCTCAGCCCACCTTGTTAAATTAAGAGGGGTTTTTTTTCGGGAGTGATCCCCCTTCTTATAGCAAGCTTATGTCAGGTTGAGTGCATTTTGAGCTTGGCAATGTAAATTTCAAGATATGAATTTAATTAAGGAGTTTGTTGCCTGAAATTGCTGAAATTTGATCCCCATGTTGGATGGAGGCCGCGAGTGATACACGCTAGAATAGAAATGCTCAGGATAGAGTACAAATCGTAAACAGAAATATTGTTTTAATGATGAAAACATATGCACAAAATATTTTGTTAAACTGACTTAACTTATATCTTATATAGGTTAATGAAGCAGTTTGAGATCTTAGATCTTATTGATTGTTAGTGTTGTCTTTCCTTATTTATCATATTTTTTACTATTTCATATTCTGTAGTGTCGTAAACCAGATTAGTTGTGGCAATACACTTCAAATCTGAAACATAAATTTAGACATTTACGGTAGCATTTTATTACCCTTTGTGGTATATTATTGCTATTTAACTTTTGTATAACCTTAAATATTGCCAAATAGAAATAGTTTGAATTTTTCATACACACAACAGAAATAGGCTCGTTATGATAACAAATGAAAAAAGTATTGGGTGTGGTCAAGGGCGTGGCCCACATAACATTCCTACGGCAAAACCCCCTTCTTATTTTTTAGGACGGCAACCTTGATTGGATACTTTGTAGTGACACGTTTTTATGTGGAAATTTTTGCTTACGCAGGAACTAGGTGCGTCATTTGCGTAAGTTTGGAATTTCCTTGAAAAAGTATTTATTTCTCGTTCCTTTTTAAGTCACTCTCTTCTTTTTTGGTTCCGAAGATAGAAACGATAAAAACTCCAACCTCCGCGAAGTCGTCATTTTAAATTTTATCTATTCCGTCGACTATTTTTCGTCTACCTTGGTGAGTCTGTAGGATGTTATTTCTCACATAAATATAGTTTTATTTTGAACGTCAAGTAATCCTATAACTTTATATGGGATTTTTTGCATCAAAACTCGGCCTTGAAAAATCCTTGATGCGGTTTCGTCGCTCAGAACTGGATGCATGTTAAGACTGGTCCGTTGGAATTCCATGGTCATGTTAGCTATCTATAACTTAACCGGTGACTGGATCTTATGGGAATTACAGAGTTATAGTTTATAGAATTATATAACCCCTTACTAGTATAAGACAAATCATTGAATTTGAAATTTTCTGATTTTTCCTGTTGCGTTAATTTGCATTTTGCTTGGATGTTGTGAAAAGACGTCAAAACGTCGCCCATGAAAGGGTGCCTTCAAGGAGTCCTCTAATAAAACTTGAGAACGTGTACTGCGAAGAAGTCAAAATGGACACGATGATAAAAGTGATGCCTTAAACAATAGCCTATAATTGGTACGAGTCCATCATATTATCCAAGAGAAAAAATGTCTGCACGTCTGAAAGCAGCATAATACCTCGGAGTACATGGTAATTCCTCGGAGTAGAGGGTAATGCATAATTCTCGTGTGCATAATTTACGCTTTTCCAGTAGTGAAATGCTATTTCTCTGATCTCCGTGAATCAGAAGAAGAGTTGGCAAATTGTTAACGAAGAAATCGGAAGAAGAGTTGGCAAGAAATTGAGGACGAAATCGGAAGAAGAGTTGGCAAATTGTTAAGGAAGAAATCGGAAGAAGAGTTGGCAAGAAATTGAGGACGAAATCAGAAGAAGAGTTGGCAAGAAATTGAGGACGAAATCGGAAGAAGAGTTGGCAAATTGTGAAGGAAGAAATCAGAAGAAGATTTGGGAAGAAATTGGAGAAGAAATCAGAAGAACAGTTGGCAAGAAATTGAGGAAGAAGTTAGAAGAAGAGTTGGCAAGAAATTGAGGACGAAATCGGAAGAAGAGTTGGCAAGAAATTGAGGACGAAATCGGAAGAAGAGTTGGCAAATTGTTAAGGAAGAAATCAGAAGAAGAGTTGGGAAGAAATTGGAGAAGAAATCAGAATAACAGTTGGCAAAAAATTGAGGAAGAAGTTAGAAGAAGAGTTGGCAAGAAATTGAGGACGAAATTGGAAGAAGAGTTGGCAAATTGTTAAGGAAGAAATCAGAAGAAGAGTTGGGAAGAAATTGGAGAAAAAATCAGAAGAACAGTTGGCAAGAAGTTGAGGAAGGAGTTAGAAGAAGAGTTGGCAGGTTAAAGACAAAACTCTTGGAAAGCAAAGAATGCCAGAGATAGACATCAGCATCAAACGAAAGTTACGTCTTCCGACATGCTGCCTGTTTTTGACATTGGTGTGTGGCTGTGAAACATGGCTTTTCACAAAGATCATAAAGTGACTGGATGCATTTGAGATGTGGTGCTACCAAGGACTGCTATGAATAACCTGGAGAGAAAGTGTAGCCATCACAGTTTTACATACCAATCCATCCATCCATCCGTCTATCTGCCTGTCTGTCTGTCTGTCTGTCTGTCTGTCTATCTATCTATCTATCTTCTTTTCCATGTATCCCGTGGTGTGAACACCTTTGGGGCAGTCATGCTTCTGCCCTCCTACACTCCACATGCTACTTGTGTTCGTCATGTGCCAGCTACAAAAGGATGCCCAGGCCTCTTTGGGTCCAGCCCAGGATGTGGTCTAATCATCTTCTCTTCGCTCTGCTTCTCTTTCTCCTCCCGTGTTGAACTAGATAGGGAGAAAGTAGAGCCATGCAACACCTAGGAGGAAGTGCATGTCACATCTTTTTATGGAGCGGCTCCAGACGATGTGGAGGGACAACGTGAAGACAGAAGAAGATAGCAGATCTGGTCACCAACTTTCTTATCAAAGACGGCACAAGATGATGATGAACGACCCTAAGCTAGGCAAACCGCCTTTGTCACAAATTGTTTCTACAAAACTCTCAGAGTCCTTAAAATGCCATATGATGCCTTATGGTATACCCTTGACCTCCTTGGCATGGGAATTATTCCTTACCTTTGGTTGGCTATTACATAGAGATAATGTATAAGTGAAAGCTCCCGCCCTCTAAAACATACTGGACTGACATAAGGAAGGGGTTCTGATATTAATTAACTTTGTTGTCTGTGGACTTTTGATGACTGAGAATGTTAGTTATCAAATTCTGCGCACGTTAGCACTAGTCGCACGTATTTAAATTGTCATCCAACAACTACATCAACGGAATTTTGCAACTTCGATTCTTTGGACACTTAGAAGTATGCCAGGAGAAATTGTGAACATACAAGAGCACAGATCTGTAGAAAATCTTGTTTGTTACGTCAGTAGCCTGAACAGTAAAAAAATAAACTTTCTCTCTTTTATTCTATTATTAAACTTCTCTCATTATATAAAATAAATGGAGACGATCTCGAAACTTAAGATTATCTAGAAAACTGAATTACAAACCGTCAAAAGAGCATACGTACGCACCCCCTCCCCCTGAATATACGGTTTTTGTCTGACCCCCCTAACTGCGTACGTACTTGGATGGCCCCTAAAAGACGTTGTTACTAAATAGAAGAATGCAGAAAGTTGCTGGAAACAATGTGAACATTAATTTCAGTTCCCGTGTATATTAGGCAACAGAGAGATAATGAAGTTGATTGGAAAGTTTTGAACAAAACATTGCATTTGAATTAAATTATGCAGAGACAACAGGATCAGCTGGATGGGGAACATGGTCAGTGGTGTTAAAGACATGCGTAACTTATGGAACAGCCAAGAGTAAATGCTTAAGGCATTATTTCTCTTGCATTTTATCTTTATAGTTTCGCATCCAACGTTAACCATTTTCTTTTCTGTTTTTTCCTTGTTTCCAATTCCACCTTGTATTGGACAAAGATTTCTTGACCCAGGTCGGAGGCTGCAGAGTCACCTTGAAACTTTGCGATATTGCTAAAAGTATACTTAACAACTTTTTTCAAAGTATGAATCGTTAGGAAGGAAAGTGTAAACATATGGCAACCTTTTTATAAGAAACATGGATCGGAATAAGGCTATCATGAACAAAAAGGGAAAAAGACAAAGAGGAAATGAAAAAACAAAGTATTATTGGAATAGTCCACTTGAGTCTACCACCAGAGTCCTGGTTTTCTTGTTTTAATGAAGAGACTACACAAAGCTTGCAATGGTGCGCAGGAAAGTGTAAACATATGGCAACCTTTTTATACAAACATATGTCGAAACTAGACAATCATAAACAAGAAAGGAAACAAAGAAAGAGAAAATAAAGAAATAAGACATTATTGAAAGAGTCCAAGTGAAAAAACGAACTCTTTCTGCCTACAGAGTACTGGTTTTGTTGTTTTAATGTAGACATATTCCAGTACACTTAGATGAAAGGACAATTTACCTGTGCCAATTATCCGAAAATTCTCCTCCTTATATATTTTGGCGCATTCTGAATTTTCTAGTAAATGTTGGTCTATGGCAGAATCGCATGTTTTGGCAGTCATTTTTGCTTTGCAAGCGCGAGATAGCTGTTCTCTAGAAGGAATTGATGCTTGGCGCACAGTGGCTGGAACATGTTGTTCGATCCTGTCACCCAATCTTTGAGAAGTGTGACCTACATACCGAGCTTCACATCGGCATAAAAATTCATATACTACTAAGCTTTTTTGTGTGGTAAGTACACAATCCTTGTTAAGCGATGGCAAGATCAATGTCGCAAATCTTCAAGGCTATTTGCAATGCGAACACTGGCTGTGGTGTGGATTATTTAATATGGTTAATTAGTGATAACTTAATTAACGTTTGTGCCTCTTAATACAAATTTGTAAAATGAGAATGATGATTAATTGGATAATTGATTTTTTATAATTAGATCTTTGCTTGTCGTGTGTGTTTGTGTGGTGTAAAAGGTGAATCGATTTTTTGGGGTAAAAATGTGACAATTGCTTTGATTAGACACACGGTGAAACATGCTTAAATATTTTCGGAGTATTCACAAAGAAACAGAAAACTGTCAATCTCTAACTAATCAAAGTGCTCACCGAGTCAGAAAGAAAACAAAAAGACTGCAAAAGGGTGGGCGAATGCTGTGATTTTAGGAATCAGAACACATTCTACCCACAAAGGGTTGGTTTTCTGGATTAAATATTGACAGATTTCTAAACGTATGACAGAAAGACAACTTCGTTTTGCTTACAATAGGAAAATGGTTGTCTCTGTACACTTAAGGTATTCTGAATATTCCAATAAGTGCTCATTCGTGATAGAGTCAGACAGGTTGGCTGAATTTGCAGTTTGCAATGTGAGAGTGCTTTTCTCTTGAATGATCCGGTGTTAAGCAAGCACAGCATACCACGTGCTATTTTTTTCAGCTCTTACAGGGAAAAAAGCCTTTAAGTGTGTTTTGTCATGTGCGTTTTCATTTGAAGTGTAATAGTCAAATTATTGACACATGTTAGTATACTTCACAACATTGTGTTTCAGTATATACATGTTATGAATGATCATAGTATGAATATAGTACTATGTCTGCCTACGAATCGAGTGAATTTGTTAAATTACTATGTTTTGCCCATTGTTCAATTATCTCTTGTCTTTACTTTGATAACTTGGGTACACGTTTGTCTTGTTGCTGCTTTGATCACATTACCTCACTAAACTTCATTTTTGAGCTGCTGAGCCTCAAAATACAGGATCATAATATATTTATGACCCAAGTCACGCAAGTGGTATTATTTAGATTCTCCTGTGGTTTTTGCCACTGAATACACCACGATTGTCGGCAATTTATTCTCAATAAAGCATGTTTCTATCCATATTGTAATGTTATATTGCAATCTTCCATTTCACATGCTATCAGAACAATTGATAACAGAAGATCAAAACAACTTTTATGCGTTTACTGGCTCAAATGACAGAAAGTTGATTCCTTATTGTGGTACTATGTTCAAATAAGGTCATTTGATGCATTTAACACAAGTTATTCCTGCATTTTAATGAATTAATAAGTCGTTAGCTCATTAGTACTCGCGAAATGTACTGTAATTTTGGAATGTGTTCATTTGTAGCTTCCTCGCGTACTTGTAATACGTTTAATAAGTGGAAAAGTACACCGTGTTTGCGGAATTTTGTCTTGCAAGTCATCTTTCGTAATGTTTGAGTCTGAGTTTGCCCCAAACCAGTCAAAATGTAATCTCAGATAAAATATAAGCAATACCATCGAGAAGGGGCGGGAGGTTACCACAGGGCCCAGGGTCTTGACAGGCCCGCAAGAAATATAGCATGAAGTTAACCTTGATTTATTATTGATTTATGCTGAAAACCATTAACTGACTATTTCCTGTAAGGAGCTTGATTTAACAAGTGAGATTGAGTTGGGCATTTCCATCTAGAAGTTAAATTTTCGATCGTACGTGTATAAAGGAAGTTTCCTTAGAAGGGCTTGGTTCAAGGATAAAAGGGCTTGGTTTAGTTATTGATTCGTCCGGGTCCCTTGAGAGACCAACCTTGGGCCCAGGCTGTCTCTCAACGACCCTGAATATAAGAGCTTCCTTTGGGAAGTCGATATAATTTTGATGTTAATTTGGAATGAACTTACTCAATATTAACTCAGTTGATGTTGAAAGAAGCCAAAGCTGGCTGTTTCAAGAGTGGAAAACCTGTTATTTCGATTAGTGAACGTACGATATCTATCAAAGATAAGAAATACTAAAAAAATATCTTCTGGGCAAATGATCTTACCTATCATCGGTCTTTCGTCATCAAAACATCTATCTGAAAAGAAACTCTGCCAGTATTAATGTCGTTTACGCCAGTGATATGAGGCGTGGACTTTTCCTTTTCATTGACGTACTGGCATAGGAATTTTTTTTCGATTTTTAGCGTTGGCGAAATGCCAGCATTGCCCTGGGTTGCAGCCAGGGTTGCAGCCAATGAAACGAAAAATGCAAATGTTGACATCCAATACGTGATTTGGTTGCAGTCCCCTGGTGTGTTTAATTTTGCTTGCAAACAATGATTGTCGTCATTGAACGTTTTACAGTCAACACGTTGACGAAGTTGTTACTACTAGTTGTCAAAATGCCCCTTCATTGTGATCTTGTGAAGGCAAAATTAACTAAATAGATTGCTTGACGTGGAATACACTTTGGAAAATCTTCAGTAGCTCCTGAAATGCAACATGAAATTCTTACACAATTCTAACATTTGCAGACACTGATAATATCAGTTGTATCTTTAGCTAACGATCTTCTTGGAATAGGTGAATTCTTGGCCGATTATTGACATCGTTTGACGTCGAAAGCAGGCTGTCATTTTTAGTTGAAGCAAAATGATACAAAACGGTTGATCTGCCGTCACTTGCAAAGGTTACCAACAAAATAACCCGAAGAACGAAACAGCGAGCATTAAAGTACCATTTTAGGGCAAATCACATAGCCTTTTTGCCAATTTGCTCTGCAACTATTCAATATTTGCTTTAAGGCGACGAACGGAGTTAGGAAAGTTAAGGATCTGAAATCAATATTTGTCTTTCTTTTGTGAGACATCAGGGTTCGTTTTTATATACTGCAAGAAATCAAAAGCGTATTCTGGATAAGTAGGACAGCCTGAAGTGGTAATCATAAATGCCTGCGAGATCATTTTAGCCACGTGACAAAACCCACTGCCGTGCACTTACTGACGAGTGGGAGGGTCCAAGGAAACTCACCCACAGGATCCAATTGCTCGTCAATTTAGAGCCAGTTGCTCTTGGTTACAAGTACATTTTATATGTTACTTCGAGAGTTCTTTGGATTTAGCTGCTTTTACCTTGTCTCATAAACTTTGAACTATTTATTGCCGACTGGAGTAGGAAGGTAGATGGTGACAAAACTTGAAACGAATATCCCAATTCATGTATTTACAACGATTACAATTGTATTAGATGTTCTCAGACATTTTTTATCAAATAGTCTTGAAATGCAAATACATTAAAACGCGGCAATAAATTCAAACCTCATTGTTCAAATGTTTTTATAAAACCATCATCAGGAGTAACATGTAACCATGTAAGCAGGACTTGAACACAAGGTCTTTTAACTACAATGCAGGTTAACATTTTTTGGCTAGAAAATTTTAAACAGAGTATTATGTAAACTTTAGCATGTTCTCGTAAACTGCAGTTACAAGGTTCGTTTTCACGTTCTGGATAAAGAACCATAGCCTCATCCTTTGTGCTATGAGGGTTTCGAGTTCACACTTTTGTTCTGGAAATGCTATTCAGCAGTTATTCTTGATGTGCTAGCGCCATAGTAGCGTTGTGGCAAGGAGTACAGCACTGAGTATATTGGTGCCATATTTTTGATCAACTCACAATGTTGACTCGGGTGATCAAAAATGATGTTGTCTTAGGTTATTTAATAGTGAGCGCAAGTAAATCTTGTCAAAAATGATCATTGTAGTTTACTCTGTAATAAGCCCCTTTTTATGCTATGAATAAGACAGACGTTGTGATCACGAGTTATTTGTTTTCTTTACATTTTGTAGGAAGTGTATTGAGGATGGTTAAAGTGTTCTGATGTATGAATAAGACAGACGTTGTGATCACGAGTTATTTGTTTTCTTTACATTTTGTAGGAAGTGTATTGAGGATGATTAAAGTGTTCTGATGCATGAATAAGACAGACGTTGTGATCATGAGTTATTTGTTTTTTTTACGTTTTGTAGGAAGTGTATTGAGGATGGTTAAAGTGTTCTGATGCATGAATAAGACAGACGTTGTGATCACGAGTTATT